>JAJLUF010000064.1:0-41823 GCA_030569995.1 Lachancea cidri
AGCTGTACAACGTTACCGTATGTCATCAGTCCAACAAGAGCATTTGGAGGCAGCAAAG
This sequence comes from Lachancea cidri, assembly GCA_030569995.1. NCBI lineage: Eukaryota > Fungi > Ascomycota > Saccharomycetes > Saccharomycetales > Saccharomycetaceae > Lachancea > Lachancea cidri. The sequence goes on from JAJLUF010000064.1 coordinate 59, forward strand.
ATAGGGAAGTTATAATAGATTCCCTCAAAGCTTGCAAGTTCTCTTCTTCCGCTGTTATGTCCACAACGAAAAAGAAAATAGGAGGAACTTGAACTGGTCTGTTGGTCACATACTCAATTGTCGTGTTGCTCAACTCTGCTGGCATGTTTTCTTGTGTCATATTCGCGTAGTGTGCAGGGAGATGATTTCTCGTATTACAAATCGGACAAGCCCAAGAATTCGATCTCAAGTCTATTTCACAGTAAGGGTTCAAAACAGCCTTACAAGAAGGACCTCCACATACTACTGGATTGTATGACATCACCACCAGGTCCTCCTTCTCTTTCAGCGGAGTGTATAGACATCCTACTGGAACCACGTTCTTGTTTGCATCCGTCCGACTAGCTGGAAAGACGTTCCATGAGAAACGTGTACCATTGATATCCTCATTCGCTTCAAAGTCCATCTCTAGCTTTGTTACTTGTAGCTCAAACGTGATTAAGCTCTTGAATCACTGGTCATGGTGTTGTCTTTTTGCCACCGTGGACGGACGTCCGCCCAAACAAAATTTGAGATACCCTCATACGAACAAACTAAACGCCTAAATAAATCATGAACTAGTCCTCATGGAACCTAGCTATATTTACGAGTAGAAAGAACTTGAGCATTTATGGATCTGGTACTGGTCGCAGTGGAAGAGCCATTGAGGTTACCATAGAGCAGATGTGCTGCCTAAGTGCGGTTCGAATTGTTGACTGAAATTTATACCATCATGTGATTACGGTAATATATACATCATGTCGTACGTTTTGTGAAACAAAGTAAATGCTGTCTTACTCGTGAAGTGTATCAAAATTTTAGGATTTTGGTTGTTATATGACTGGCTTATGCCTCTTGAATCTCCTCCCTCCGTAGTCTACAACGCATTTTCAGTCTCCTGTCTGCTTCTTTTTGTAAAAGCCGTGCCGTTGTTTACATTTCGTATAACGGTTTTTAGCATCAAATTCTTTCCCGTTGTGGATTTGTTTGATTTCAATAACGTGGTCGATATTCACGCCTAAAGAGCGGATAAGTCATGTTTTCCAGAGAGTTACAGGTATTATTTGCTTGTTTAGGCTCCAGATTTGGAGTGTCTTTGGTGTTTCCTCTCCTCCAGCAACAACTGGACAAGTCTGTAGAGTTTTCGACGCCTGTTACATCTTATAAAAGTTTGGAGGAAGGAGTGTTCCTACTGCGAAATGATTTTCCTCTCTACAGCGGAGGTGTGGTACACCACGCACCATTACTAGTGGTATTGATGTCAGCCCTTGGCAACAGCGCCCTTACGTCGATGCTATATGCTTGCGCAGACGCGCTCATCGCGTATCAGTTGATAGCCATGGCCAAATGTTTTCCGAGGTCGACAATACCGGCATGGGTCCCTGGAGCATTATACGTGATAAACCCACTAGTTCTGCTCTCTACCGTATCCAAATCTTCTGTGGTTTTCACCAACCTAGCGATTTCGACGGCACTGTTGAGCTCCATGCAAGGAAGAACGCTGGTTGCCGCAGCAGCTATTGCTATGGCAGGATATCTTTCGCTATATCCTTTATTACTAATGGTACCTATGCTATCATTGCTAAAAGGAGACAAGTTCAAGGCAATATTAACCTGTGCGGTTGTTTTGTCTGGGCTTTTACTTTCGAGTTATAAGATCAACAATGATGATTGGAACTACTTATTTTCTACTTATGGTGTTATCACGACTTTTAGCAAAATCATACCCAACCTTGGTCTGTGGTGGTACTTTTTCATCGAACTATTTGAGATGTTTATTCCATTTTTCAAAGCGGTGTTCAACCTTTTTGTTGTCTCATGCATAATACCATTTTCGCTACGGTTCCATGAGCAGCCTTTTTACGCCTTTGTGCTTTGTCTTGGTTGGATTACGTTGACAAAGTCATACCCAACGTTAGGTGACGGAGGATTTCTTCTGAGTTTTGTGCCGTTCTTCCAACCTCTTTACGGTTACTTCAGATATTCGGTGATCTCGACATTACTTTTCATTCATGTCGTCGTGTTGTCACCCATTTTTTATCACCTCTGGGTTGACTTGGGTTCGGGGAATAGCAATTTCTTCTATGCAATCTCTCTTGTTTATGCACTAGCAGTGTCAACAGTGTTGGTCGATTTGGTTTGGGCCATGTTAAGGATAGAGTATGACCACGGAAAACCAAATTTGAACTTAAAATTAACTTCAATCTGAGTGCTCACTCGAACTAAATGGGACAAATAACTGGCGCATGTGCACTTCATCTAAAATACCTTCATCCTCGCTACACTAGGCTAATTATTGAATTATCTTCTTATACGTTATTTAGATACAAACGTTTTTCGCATTTTTTTAGCGATACTAACTTCGGGCAAGTAGTGGCATCTATCGAACACTACTCAATCTAATGTCTGATGTATGAACATTTCTTTCCTTTTGAAATCTGCCAACAGCTTTTACTAACACTCTGGATTCTAGCTAGCTCCGATCAACCCAAAGCCCTATCTTCGTGAGCTTATAAATAAACCTATCATTGTTACTCTCAAGTTCAATAAGACACAGTACAAGGGGTTACTGGTCTCCACAGATAACTACTTCAACCTCCAACTGAGGGAAGCAGAGGAGTTGATTGCTGGGAACTCGAAGGGAAAGGTAGGGGATATATTTATCAGATGCAATAATGTATTATGGATTGGCAAAGATTTGACCAAATCGGAAATAGAATAAGATTAGTAATTGTATTTTTAACGAGTTAAGCAAAATCATTCAAATCTTGTAAGGAGTAGGCATGTCGCCGTCCGTTGTGAACTACCTTTCTGCTTTATGAACAGACTGGGCGAAACTTAAAAGGCGAACGACAATGTAAGCTGTACACTGGAGCGGGCATTCAATTCTTCTCGAAAAATTGTTACATATCGCTCTGAAGTTTTCAGATTGACTGCCTAATTTCATGGTACGCTCGCGTAGATATTCAACGATATCATTTTGTCAGCAGTTTGATCTCAGTCAAGCCGCTATTTTTCATTTAGAGTAGTCGCGAGAATGATTCTCGAGAGTAAAAATAAACAGGAAAGTAATACAGCTGATTCGCTTCAAATGTGGGTACATTATTGATCGGAGCTTTCCATAGCTAGGTCAATGAAAATTTAATTTCAGTCCTCTCTTCTTTCTTCGTTCTTCCCTTCCTGTTTCTTTTTCTCATCAATTTCGTACTCTTCCTTGTTGAACCTAAATTGCCCCGTTTTTAGCCTTCAGCACGGCTTATTCGTGTTGTCTGTGAACAATAAGCATATTCATTTATTGCATCAACTTTCAGTCTGCTAGTTAACAGAGGGCAGAGGTATCCCATATTTAAGACTATCGCTTCATAGAAACTTGCGAATTAGAGGATGATGTTTATACTTTAGGACGAATAGCCGCCGAGTGTGACATTGTATTTAGAGTTCATTCCCTCGATAATATTGCTCAACATCTCTTAGCAAATTTGTTAGTTCTGTCTTAGTACATTAGTTGATCCACTTCATATTTTTCGCCCCGAGTAGCGGGCGTACCGCAGAAGCCTATTTGTTTTATTTACGAATTGTGGATCTTTATCGAATACATTGGCAAGTCATACGTAATTTTCATTTGGTATCCTGAATAAGTTGTAAATTAACGCCAACTTTATATTGAAGCTTTGACATGTCTTTACACTCGTACTTTACTCTCACCAATAATCGCAACTCTTTTAAGCTGTGGAGGAGAATACCAAAGACCAAAAAGTAGAAGGACTTTAGTATTTTATTTAGCCGTGGCACAGCTATCAATATTTCGAAATCGGAATTTATGACATTACTATTTTATTCTATTCGACTTTTGTTCATATTTGATGTAACTTTCAACACACTAGATATTTAAAGTTTTTATCTGGGATGTCAACATATAAAAAAAGCTGAAAAATAAAAAAAATTACATGGGACCTTGGGTCAGAGTAAATAATTAGTCAATTAATTGTCTCTATACCGCTAGTGGTTGTCAAAGGTAGTTTACCGCGTTAGTTAGCAAGACATACAATGTGTTTTATGCTTCTGTAATGACCTGCATGGAATTTTTGTCTGGAGGTACGTGGCATTTTCCACTTAGGGAACCGAAAAAAAATAACGAAGCAAACTGCTCTTGTGTTTGAAAGAATACACCCAAAACTAGAGAACCGTGATAATGTCTATTGAAAACTCTGTAATTGTTCCAGCTTACCACGAAAGGCTCAACATAAAGCCTCTTACTACAAGGCTTTTTGCGGCCCTAGGGAACGAAGGATCTAAGAGAACGGAGTTGATCTTTGTTGATGATAACTCACAGGATGGTTCTGTCGAAGAAGTCGACGCGTTACAAAAACAAGGATATCAAGTGAGAATTATCGTCAGAACTGATGAGCGTGGTCTTTCATCTGCTGTCCTCAAGGGATTCCACGAAGCTAAGGGAGAATACTTGATCTGTATGGACGCAGATTTGCAACATCCACCTGAGAGTGTCCCTCAACTCTTCGACTCCCTAAGAACACACCCCTTCGTGTTGGGAACCAGATATGCTCCTGGCGTGGGAATTGACAAGGATTGGCCCCTTTACCGTAGAGTCATCTCCTCTGGTGCGAGAATTTTGGCCAGACCTTTAACCACAGCTTCTGATCCTATGAGTGGATTTTTTGGTCTACAAAAGAAGTACTTGCTGAACAGTGAGGCTCGCGATATTAACGCACAAGGTTTCAAGATCGCTTTAGATTTGTTAGTCAAGTTGCCTTTGCCAGCAGCTCAGCCAATTGGTGAGGTCCCTTTCTCTTTTGGAGTAAGAGTTGAAGGTGAATCCAAGTTGTCAGGAAAGGTCATTGTTCAATATATCCAACAATTGAGAGAGCTTTACATTTACAAATTTGGTGCTAATAATCTGGTTCTTTTCTTGATTTTCTGGGCAATTCTATTTTTCTATGCGTTGTACAAAGTTTTCTCATTCTTATTTTAAGATTGGGCATATTAGCAGAATGTAATTTGTATATTGTCCAATTGATTGCGTGCTCATTTATTGCTTGGCCCAACAAAGGGCCTTCCTTCCCTAACCTTCATTATATACCACTCATCATCAACGAAATGGTATTCTTATGTGGGACAAGGGGCAGTACGGTCGAGGGGTTGGTGTGGGAGAGTTTATATCAATCCACAGCAATTCGAGAAGGTAGACATCACTTCTTTGAAATTGGCAATTGGATCTAAGAATGAGAAAGTTACTTTTAAGATTATCCGATAGCGGGGAGCCCGTTGTTAGTTGTTCATATGGTCAGGGTGTGCTAACGCTTCCATCTTTACCGATTCCTAAGGATTGGAAGCCATCAGATTCACTTTTTAGCATTATTCTAGTAGTAGCGGGTGGGTCACCGATTGCAAGGGATGGCTTAGTGTGGACTAATTGCCCTCCAGATGGGTCTACGCCGTTTAGCCGTCAAAAGTTTTACAAGAAAAAAATTGATGCCAGCTTTCAGCGGGATGACCATATTAGATTGGATGTCTACTCTCCGGGCTCGTACTGCTTCTACTTGTCTTATAGAAATCAAAATGATGAATTAGAAACAACAAGAAAGTTCTATTTTGTGTCACCTCCAGCACTATATTTAGACGATCGCCACATTCAATTGAATTCAATCGCATTGCAAAGCGTTGTCTCTAAATGGATGGGTAAAGATTGGAATAAGGTTTTCGGCAAGATTGCGCATAAAGGGTACAATATGATCCATTTCACTCCGTTACAGAGCAGAGGTGATTCAAACTCGCCGTATTCAATCTACGATCAGCTAGAATTCGATCCGGAATTTTTCGACACTCCCAACGATGTCAAAGAAATGGTTAAACTGTTGCATGAAAAATATAAAATATTAACTTTGACAGATGTTGTATTCAACCATACTGCAAATAACTCTCCATGGCTCAGGGAGCACCCTGAATCTGGCTATAACCATGCTACTGCACCTCATCTGATTTCTGCTATTGAACTGGATAAAGGTCTTTTGGAATTCAGTGATGATATGAAACAATCGGGCTATCCTACAGTAATTTCAAATACTCAAGATCTTTTCAAAGTTATGGATGGTATCAAGATCCATGTTCTGGGCTCTCTTAAGCTTTGGGAATTCTACGTGCTTGATGTTAACGCTGTTCTGCAGGCAGTTGAAAAAGGTTGGAAATCACCATCTCATGAGGAGATTAATATTCCAGATGAAGTAAAAAACGACTTGGTAAAACTGGCTGATTTCGTACGTGAAAATGCTACTCTGCCAAACTTTGGAGGATTAGGGGAACGGTTTTCCAATCAAATTGACTGTCCCAAATTCATATCAATCTTGAGATCAATGTTTGGAGACGAGTTTGATACAAATGCTTCTGTGGAAGCAAAAAAAATATTAGACGAAGTTAATCTTCCATTGTACAAAGAGTATGACGAAGATGTGAGTGAGATTTTGGAGCAGCTATTCAATCGTATCAAATATTTGAGAATAGATGATAATGGGCCTCAACTGGGAGCAGTTACAAAGGACTCCCCATTGATCGAACCATATTTCACTCGTTTTACTGCCTCAGATGGCAAGGAATATGCTTTAGCCAACAACGGCTGGATTTGGAATGGCAATCCCCTTGTAGATTTTGCATCGTCCAAATCAAAGGCATATTTACGTCGCGAGGTCATAGTCTGGGGTGATTGTGTGAAATTAAGATATGGTTCGAACCCTGGCGATTCTCCATATTTGTGGGATAGGATCTCACAATACATTACGATGAATGCCGAGATATTCGATGGCTTTAGGATTGACAATTGCCATTCAACACCCTTACATGTTGGTGAATATTTCCTTGACCTTGCAAGGCAGCATAATCCAAATCTATACGTTGTCGCGGAGTTGTTCTCAGGTTCAGAGAGCATGGATTGCTTATTCGTGGAAAGGCTTGGTATATCGTCCTTGATTCGAGAAGCTATGCAAGCATGGTCAGAGGAAGAATTATCTCGTCTGATTCACAAGCATGGAGGAAGACCGATTGGCTCCTATAAGTTTTTACCTCTAGACGATTTCGCATATCCTGCTGAGCTCGGGGATGAGCACGAGAAATGCTATTACGACGAGTCTTTTAAGCGCGTGTGCGAAATTCAGATACCCAAAAACTTAACTGCCACACCTCCTCATGCTTTATTCATGGACTGTACCCATGATAATGAAACGCCTTTCCAGAAAAGAACAGTTGAAGACACCTTACCAAATGCTGCCCTGGTTAGCTTCTGTTCGTCAGCTATAGGTTCGGTATATGGTTACGATGAGATCTTCCCTAATCTTTTAGACGTAGTCGGCGAGTCACGGAATTATTCAGTAATCGAAGATGATGGAATTTCCAAAGTCAAAACTCTCCTATATAAAATAAGGGATGAAATCGCCGATGGAATTATGGACATAGAAGATTCAGAAACACATGTACACCATAAGGGCCAATACATTACCGTTCAGAGGAGCAATGCAGGACATGGGGGTGGATGGTTTTTGATAGCGAAAACCAAATTTCATGAAGGTGGAGAACAAAAGCTTCCAAAAATTAAGTTAAGTAGCTCACGCTGTAAGCTTGAGTTCAGCTACACGCTGGTCAAATCGGGTGATGTTCCGAACGATGATAAAGTTATCAAAGGAATTCCAACTGAAATTAAAGAATTTAACGGCTTCAACGTGTGGTATGATGATGATAACCAAGAGTCTGTAATTGAACTCACAGAATCGTTTCCACAGGGGTCAATCGCAGTATTCCGAACACAACAGAATGGAATGGACGGAAGTTTGAATGAGTTCATAAGAACAGGGGCAGTAATGGCATCAGAGAATTTAGATTTGTACTCCCTTAACTCACTGCTATTCAGATGCGAAGCAGAAGAGCGTGATGTCAGCGCAGGGGAATATGGAACATATAATGTGCCAAACTATGGCAATCTCGTTTATTGCGGTTTACAGGGCTGGGTATCTGTACTAAGAGGAGTTATATTTTCGAATGACTTATCACACCCAATAAGTGAACATTTGCGCACTGGAACATGGGCATTGGATTACGTCGTAAATAGGCTTAACCATTATTCACAGAGTCCTGGTGTTCGCGAGATGCAAGAATGGTTGGAATCAAGATTGAGTAGGGTCAAAAAATTGCCATATTACTTGGTCCCTAGCTATTTCGCTTTGGTAATTGGTGTAGCATATGAGAGCTGCAGATTTAGAGCTCTAACCAAAATGACAGACAACATTAGCCTTGCAACACACTTCGTCCAATCCCTGGCACTAACTTCAGTTCAGATGGTATCTGTAACGAGTTCAACGTCGCTTGTACCAGGGAAAGATACTCCATGCATGGCCGCCGGCTTACCTCATTTTTCTTCAGCGTATATGAGATGTTGGGGAAGAGACGTGTTTATCGCTTTAAGAGGTTTGTTGCTTGCTACTGGCCGTTATGAAGATGCCCGAGAGCATATTTTGGCTTTTGCGAAAACTCTGAAGCATGGTTTGATACCAAACTTATTAGATGCCGGTAGAAATCCAAGATATAACGCGCGAGATGCTGCATGGTTTTTTATGCAATCCGTTCAAGACTACGTTAACGTGGTGCCAAATGGTGAGTCCATATTAAAAGAAAAAGTAAATCGAAGATTCCCGCTGGATGACACATATATTCCAGTCGACGATCCAGCTGCCTTTTCTTATGAAAGTACTATTGAGGAGATCATCTATGAAATTCTCTCTAGACATGCAAAGGGTATAAAGTATCGTGAAGCAAATGCAGGCCCTAATCTTGATAGAGTGATGAAAGACGAAGGCTTCAATGTCGAGATTCACGTGGATTGGTCAACAGGTTTGATACATGGTGGATCTCAATTAAATTGTGGTACATGGATGGACAAAATGGGCGAAAGTGAGTTAGCAGGGTCCTCTGGTGTGCCTGGTACACCAAGAGATGGCGCTGCAATAGAAATAAATGGCCTCCTAAAAAGTGCCCTTCGGTTTGTACTCGATCTACACAAGCGTGGCCTCTTTGAACACACTGCAGTTGAAAAGGGCAGTGGCGAAAAGGTCACTTTAGAGAGTTGGAATGACCTTCTTCAAGACAATTTTGAACGGAAATTTTACATTCCTGAGGACCTTTCGCAAGATGGAGATTATGATATCGATGCTACTTTAGTCAACAGAAGGGGTATTTATAAAGATTTATTCCGCACTGGCAAGCCGTATGAAGATTACCAATTAAGGCCAAATTTTGCAATCGCAATGACTGTGGCTCCAGAGCTTTTCAACCCCGATCATGCGATCAAGGCGTTGGATATAGCAGATGAAGTTATAAGAGGTCCTGTTGGGATGCGAACGTTGGACCCCAGCGACTACAACTATCTCCCTTATTACAATAATGGAGAGGATTCGACCAATTTTGGGACCTCTAAGGGGAGAAACTATCACCAAGGCCCTGAATGGGTGTGGTGTTATGGGTACTTTTTACGTGCCTATTATCACTTCCATTATTTAGTGGATCCACGAGGTCAGAGTCAACCAAAAGGAAAGCCGTCCTCATATATGTACCAGCAGCTTTATTTTAGACTGACCGGTCAACGAAAATGGATTCTTGATAGCCCATGGGCGGGATTAACAGAATTAACAAATAAGGATGGCGAATATTGTGCTGACTCAAGCCCAACCCAGGCATGGAGTACTGGGTGCCTACTCGACTTTTTCTACGACCTATGGAGTGCTCACGAAGCAACTTAGAAACTCTAAAAGTAGTCTCATGGTTAAGTAATCGATACTAAAGAAAGCGCCATGAGGTGAAACATCTTTAAGATTCAACTACTCATACCCGTATGCGTGTGGCATCCATACGTAAAGCGGGGTCTTCACTCAGTATAGAGTTAAACGATAAAAATAATTCTATAGAATGAAAGTGTACACGCAAGTGCTACCAAAATATAGTAAAATCTGACCGAATATTCATAGTACAAAATATGTAGACATAACTCTGGATAGAATTGAAATCACAGCTCGGATTTCATCGTCGTGGGTGCCTCGATTAATAAATATGACGGAAAGAAAATGAATGAGCCAAGAATACGGGCAGAACGTCTTCCTTGCTAATAGATAACCTTTATTCAAAGAAGATCCACACCAAGAATAACTAACAATCCCCTCAATATAAGCATACTGGGGTGAATGAATCAACACAGATGCCCAGTAGCCCAACTTAAATACGTGCCAGATCATTGCTGCGCATCGCATGTTTTTAAATTCATGTCAATGTGAAGAGCAAAGGGACGGCCTACATTTGATTACAAAATTTAGCGCAACCGCCACGATAATAAGTGACTGGTGCACAGACCCACCGCAGAACTCGGTAGATGCTATTTTGAGCAACTAGAATTGTTGATTATAATTCGAATGTTGCAGTTATTCAATTGTTCGAATAACATTTTCAGAATCACAAGCGCACGTGACATGAGAGATCTTCCTGAACGAGGCCTCAAACAGATGATAAGGATCGGTCGGCTACTTGACAGAACTCTGAAGGAAGGATTATTGCCACTGTGACTCACAAACAAGGAGAGGAACGTACAAAGTGGATTTTGAAGCCAGTCTAAATATTGTAATTTCTCTTAGAAGCTTTTAAATTCAATAAAACATTATTGAAGTGGCTTTTAAACTCTCTCTTTCCGATGCTCTATTAAACGTGGAGTCTCAAATGACAACAGACACAGACAAACAACTTTGGGAATTGATAGACAACTTCTTCTTAAAGGCTTCTATACTGATATGCCATTCGAAGACAGCTAATGTGCCCACTCCTGAAGAATCATTAACAACCAACAACTGGTTCAACATCGAAACATTAGGGGATGTGGCAATTGAGAGTGAAATAAAGGAATGGATAACATTCGATGGAAAAAGAAATCTGCCACCTTTGGTAATAGAAACGTATCTCGACCTCAGGCGACTTTCACCGTCACAGTCGGTAATTTTAAAAGATCAAGATGGAAATCCGTGGAATGTCTGTAAAGGCACAAAAAAATCCGAGATAATGATTGAAAGATGGCTGATTCAATTAGAGAGAAGCCCTAATCCTGTCAAAATAGAGGATGAAATATCAGAGATCTACCGTCAACTAGTATTATTGTTTCGATATCTGTACACTCTCGTGGGGCTTCTTCCTGCCAACGACTTACATGTCCGTCTTTCAAGACCAGGAAATACGCGGGGGCCTTCGTCATTAATCAGTATTGGGACAAGAATTATGGATGGTTCAAAGCCGATTCTCTCCAAAGGCCGAATTGGGTTGAGCAAAAACATCATAGCGACGTACGCTAATATGATTAATGAAACCAACGTACCCTCACATCTGGAGCAGAGAAAAATTACTCCTATCCATACTGAATATGGCTCGCTGAGAATATCTGTGTCTTATAGACGTGATTGTGATTTTCATGTCATTGATAATGATGATTTATACTCTAATCATGCTGGAGGAACTGCTGAAAATCGTCCTTCAAAGATGGTGGTTCCTATGGCCACGTCTTCTCTCAGAAGAATTTCTACAGCAAGCAACCGTTCAATGTCAATATCCCCCAATACCACAATAAGTCCAAATCTTCTTGCGGACCATTCCCCTCAAAAGCGGTTATCGTCAACTTCTCGCCAGTTTCAGCCCTTCAAGGTCGGATCTGTTGGAAGTGGGTCAATATCCCAGTTTCCACAGGGAAGCTTAACCCGAAATCCGTCTGGAACATCGGTTGTTGCTACACTCAGAGCGCAAAGGTCAAGTAACGGTTCGATAACAACCTCAACCGCTCAGCTACACGACTCACATGCAGAGCTTTCAAGTGTGGGAAGTGGCAGTGCTTCCAAATACTCTTCATCTTTTGGCCGCCTTCGTCGTCATTCCAGCGTTCGCAGGTCCGACAGCTTGGAAAGACCTCAAAAGACCAATAAGATTATCGATTCACCATCTGGGGACCTTCTAGATTTCATGAAGCTTCTTGAAGAAAAGCAGGAACTAAAGGTGAAAAACCCTTATTCTGCCAACGTTGATATTTCTACTTCCTTGATACGCTTCCAATCTATGAGATCTACTAATGACACTTTGAGGGACGATTTATCAATGAGTCTATCAATGGAACATCCCCAATCTAATCAGCACAGAAATCGCTCAAACTCGCATTCGCCAAATCTATCACTCTCACCTTTAATGCATTATCCCTCTATTCCTATGAGGCTGTCTCAAAGTCACTCCCACAGAAATGACAGTCTCAGCGAATTAACTAGTAGAAGAGGATCAGCAGATAAAGTTAGATCCGCTATATCAAACATAAACGAAAGATTTTCTGATGAGCATCGTGACTCTTTGCATACGTCACCTTCTGAAGATGAAGAAGATGATGACGAAGACTTGTTGATTGACAGGTCGAAAATTAATAGTGGATCTAGCAAAAGACGTTCCACTTCTCCTGGATCGATTCAAAGCGTTTCGAGCTCTTTTTCAAAAAGTCAGTTGCCCTTTAAAACGATGGCTAATTTCTCCCATCCAACTACCATGGCCACTCCGGCCCATGCAAAGTTGCATAAAGCCATTGTGGGATCTGCGGAAAGTCATTCCAGTAGCACAAGTAAAAAAGATGACAGTAACCCAGGGGATGAGGACGATGATTTGCTATTTTTCATGAGTGACATGAATCTCTCTAAACAGTAAAAATAAAAAAAATGAAGACGAAGCTCAACAGAACTAAATTAAAGGTGAATTTCGTCTTTTCTCAAGGTAGAATGACCTCAGATTTTATATACTCATCTATTTTATATGAGACATATAGTGATTCTCCCTCATATATATTTGTGTTAATCAAGGTTAACAAACCTATCCTTATATTTCCGTGCCGTCGGAGGTTGACCGTGAAGTATGAAATTATTTGCTTCTAACATTCCTAGGCTGACATTCTTCATAACGAGCCCTGCTCGTTAGAGGTCATTTCTGCAGCTTGTCTTTCTTTTAGTACCTTTAGTTTTAGTTCGTGGATTTTGTGTTTTTCAATATGCTTTTCGAATTTATCTTCCGTCTTGAAAGTCCTGCTACATCCCAAAAAAGGACATCTGAAGTTTCTCCCAACTGTATTCAATAGAAGTGATAATGCGGATTTACCTGAATCAAGGTGGTCTTGTAATTTAAGCTCGGTTTTGATGGATTCTAATTCAGGTTTTTGGTGCCCTTTCTTTTGCCGCCTTTGCTGCACATCTGTGATAGATTCAGTATCTTGCCCAGCTTTCAAAGAATGGTCTGCCTCTATTAGATGCGTTGGCAAGTTATTATCATGCTTCTCCTGATAATGCACTATGAGATCAACTTTCTTGGCGAATGAAAGATCATGGCAAGTGTCACATTTCCAATGCTTTATCACCTGAGAATCATCATGGATGCTCATGTGCATTTTTAGACCTTGCTCACCGACACAAGCCTTACCACAAATAGTACACGGTAGCTTGGGGTGATCGTCTTTGATATGCTGTTGCAAGCCTGTCCATGTCTTGAAGGCCTTTGAGCACGAGATATACGAGCATTGGTACTTATTCACAACATCTGGATTATGGTGCTTAGCGAGATGATTCTCTAGGCGATAAGGTCTCTGGAACTTTCTCCCACAGTGTACGCATGTCAGCTTCTGTAAGTGAACAGAGAGAATATGGGATCGAAGTTGGGGGTGTTTATAGAAACTTTCTCCACATCCTTCGTAGCTGCAAGTAAATGACTTTGTATGCGTGACCTCATGCCGCTTTAGCTGCTGCGTGGTAGTTACTCCTTTTCCACAAAATGAACAGTGATAAGGTTTCGTAGCACTGTGTGTATACATGTGCCGTTCCAGATGGCTCTTTTTGGCAAAATTTCGAGTGCATATTTCACACTCGAAAGGTTTTATACCCTGGTGAACTGTAAGCTGATGCTCTGTGAGTAAAGATGGCCTATTGAATACCTTCGAACATCCATCGTATTCACAAAAATAGCTTTTAGGTCTCGCTGAGGATGATGAAGCCAAACTTGACAGAGAGGAAACACTTAAACCAGAATCTGACCTTGCGATAGCAGGATTCTCAACTGAATCTGTACTTTTAATCTCCCAAAGTGTCAAGCTATCATTTAATTGATTCATGAGGCAGAGATTCCCAATTTTTATTCGAGCTCATCTCGATAAGAAGGACATTTTTTTTCACTTTAGGTCCTTATTGATATTCCGTCGTAAAACCGTCGCGCCGCCAATGACTTGTCAAAAATTTTCAACTTCTAGAAATGACAAACACCAGTTGTTAATATCCTCCAGTTAGCAGAGATAGAGCAGATATGTCCGATTACGAGGAAGCGTAAGTTAAATATGATCTGAATGACATGCGAAAGTGCTTTACTAACCGAGTGGTATTAGCTTCAACGATGGTCCTGAAAACTTTGAAGATTTCGATAACGAGCACTTCTCTGATGCCGACGTCTATGAGGAAACTACCGAATTCCGTGATGGTGAAACCAAGGACGAAAATGGAAAGACAATTGTTGCTGGGGGAACTGGGCCTGAAGAATTCCAGCAGCAAGAATATCAGAGGAGAAGAACGTTGAGAGAAAAAGCAATTCCAAAAGATGAGAGAACTACAACCCCATACATGACAAAGTATGAGAGAGCAAGAATTCTAGGTACCCGGGCCTTACAAATCTCCATGAATGCTCCTGTGTTCGTCGATTTGGAAGGTGAGACAGATCCTTTGAGAATCGCTATGAAGGAATTGGCAGAGAAAAAGATCCCACTTGTGATAAGAAGATATTTGCCTGACGGTTCCTTCGAAGACTGGAGTGTCGAGGAATTGATCGTTGATCTGTGAGGAGATAAACAATCTGCATAGCACCTGTACATTAATTTACGCTATAAGATTTGACGCACCTATGTAAAAGTAAGCTAGAAGCATAATTAACTCATTCTCCTATGGTCTCCAGAAATTTCTTGCCCTTGAAAATTTGATCCCCCGATACCTGTTTTGTCGTGAAGTGTTGTAGCACCTTTTCGAGTTCCTTTTGGTCTGTTAGCCCAGCGCTAACAAGATACTTTCTTAATTCATCAACTTTGATTACTAAATCTTCGTTTTGCTCACTCAATACCTGTAACGCGTTCGCCAATTCGTCTTCCTCTGGAAGTTCTGTGATTCTTTCACTCATGACAGCAACAAACCCAGGAAACGTGAGACCTTCATTTTCCTCCCCAAGCATCTCATTGAGTTGTTGTTCTTTTGGTTGTTTCCCTAGATCTACAAACACTTTTTTGAGATCCTGCTGTGATATCAAACCGTCTCCATCCTCATCAATAAACTGAAAGGCATCTTTCAATTTCTGGATCTGAGCCTGTGTGAACTGCGAGAAAGTTACGGATTGGCTTTTCTCCATTATCCATAACAGTAGTGTTTTGTACGTACAATATCAGTTTTAAGGAAAATTTTGTTGTGAAATACTTAACTTACTTACTGTTCAGAGCTAATCACCAAAAATGTCAGAAGTTAAACAATGGCTGAAAAACGCTAAGAATGCACTAGCAGCCGAAGAATATGAAGAGTCTATCGGTGATTCGAAACGAGTCCTTAAGGTGGATAGCAACAATTACTTTGCACATGTTTTTTTAGGTAAAGCTTACTCGTGTATCAATGAATTGAACGAATCAAGAGTGCACTACCAAAAAGCGATAAAAATAAACCCTGAAAACAATTTAGCATGGAAAGGTCTTTTTATGCTCCTGAAAACTACCGACATTATCCCAGAACTAGTGTCATATGACGAGTATTTTGATCTTTGCGGGGAGTATGCTGAGATTTTATATCAAATGCAATTGCCCCAAGTTGAGCTCGTCAACGATATAAGGGACTTTAGAATGCATCATAAAGATAGCCAAAAATCATTTTTAAGTCATATGAAGCCAGGAACAAGTATGGCAGAAAGATTATCTCGCCATTTGATATCACCTCAGGAGGCTCTACAAGGTTTGTTGAATATTCTGACGACAGATGAGCAGCAAAAAGTTTCAAAGGTTGTAAGCCGTGAAAGGTTAAAAATTAGTGCCAATGACCCTGATTACTCTTTGAAAATAAACTCTTTGGCGTGGGAAATATACAAGGATTCAGAAGTTGATGAGATATTTCAGCAACTCATAAACATTACAGATGATGATGATAAAAGAAGAGAACTAGAATCAAAATGGTTAGAATATCGTATTAAGGTTCTGAAGTCGATGCCCTCCGACCTTAAACCGCAATTTTTCGATAGTGTCAGAACGATGGTGACTGATATGATAGTAGTAGAACATGACTCATTGCTCGCTTGGCAACTATTTTTTGAGTGGCAAGACTATTCTAACTTGAATAACATAGATCTCAACAATATTGCGAAATTTCTGAAGAAATTTCCCAAAGAACCCCTGGCTGCCATTTTGTACGCTTGGGTAAGCTCTGATTTTTCATCTTATAATTCTAAAGAATTCTATCAAAAAACATTTCAAGATGATGACTCCAAAATTTCGAGTGCGGCAGATAATATTCTCGATTCAGTAACAGATGATATCAATGAAGTTGAGAAAGTCGAGCTGCAGCAATTGGTTGACCCAAATATCGAGGAGCCCGTCTATGGTCTTTCTGAGGACGAAGTTTTAATAGCATTAACGGAAAACATCAAAAACACACAACAAAGCATTATCTCCCATAGAATCATCTCTCAGTACTACCTATCTTCACGTGAATATGAATCTGCTCTCTCCTATATCAAGGCAGGCATTTCACTCGTGATTCATAGTGTTAAAAATCTCGGAGCTCATTTGGTGAACTCGAAAAGAGAATTGACTTTGGATTTAGCTACTGCGTACACTTATTTTGAAGCACCAAAGAATCACTCTACAGCACTGTCGTTATTTGACAAGCTGTTATCGGACAATCCGGACAATGTTGATGCAAAAATGGGTAAAGGACTAATTTTCATGGAGAGACAGAACTGGGCGGAAGCCTTTGAACTTTTATCTGAAGTTGCTGAGCGCAATCCTAACAACCTGGAGATATCATCAGAACTTGGGTGGAGCGAGCTACACTTGGAAAATCCTGACGCTGCAATAGAGCGCTTCAAATATGTTCTCAACAATGTTACCGGGACTGAATTACGAATTCTTGAGTTTAGAGCCCTTAATCATTGGAGAATGGCCAAAAGTTACCTACAGAAGCAGGGCACCGAAAATGAGAGTCCATCCGACGATTTAATCAAACTAGCGTTTAAACAATTGGTGCAGGCTATCAAGGTTTCGGAAACATTTTCTCCTAGCTACTCAACATTAGGGGACATATACGCAAAATTCTACCAGGATCCCACCAGGGCATTTAAATGCTATTTCAGAGCTTTTGAACTGGACGCTAGTGACATGCGTGCTGCAAAGTATATGTGTGAAAAATACTGCGAATCCTGTAATTGGCAGTCAGCGGCTCTTATCGCAGAGCGTGTAGTTAAGGCCGAAAAGGCCAAGAACATTTTGCAAAAGACTAATTGGCCCTATAGAGTTCTTGGTATATCAAGCCTCGAGAAGCAGATGGAGTCGGCTTCCATTGAATGGTTTCAGTCTGCGTTACGTGTTGATCCATTAGATGTAGAGTCATGGGTAGGCCTGGGCCAAGCCTATTATGCATGCGGAAGAATAGAAGCTTCGATGAAAGTTTTTGAAAAGGCATTTGAGCTAAACAATGAAAATGTTTATGCTCGTTATTTTAAGGCGCTTTCCTTGTCAAAATTAGGTCAATATGACGAGAGTATCGACATTTTGAAAGCTTTAGTGAAAGCCCATCCGCAAGAAGAATGTTTCCAAGTATCAATGGCAGAAATTCTCGTTGAAAACTGTAATGCACTTTGCTCTCAAGGATTTCTCAGTAAATCTGTCGCCCAAGCGGCCGAAACAATTGCTCATATTGAGAATATCGTCATAAACATTAATCGTGGCATTCAGAATATATGGATCGCTCTATCCAGGGCTCTGAAATTGTTCATTACGGTTCAGTCTCAAGTGCACCTACTTCCAATCGAAAGCTTGGTAAACATTTTTGATAACTGCGAAATGAGGTATACTGAGGATATTGACGAAATCGATGATATTGTACTATCGAAGATGTTTTCCGATTCTAATCAAGATAATATTGCTATTGCTACAAAGTTTTTGATACTTTCCGGTAAGTATGCAATTTCATCTTCAGATTATAAAAACCTTTCAAGGACGGTGCGTGCGTCTTTATGGTATAATTTAGGAAATATTGAGCTGCTATCCTACACAATCTTAAAAGCAGAAGAATATCGTGATGCAGCTATACTTTGTTTCAAGAGATCAATTGAATTCCAGTCTAATACTGCAGAAGCATGGATTGGTTTTGGGATAGCCTCGATCGACTTGAACTTCCGTGTTGCACAACACTGTTTCATCAAGGCAGCTGCACTAAGCCCTAAAGAAATCAGCGTTTGGTATGATCTGGCTGTACTAGCATTAAAGAACAATGACATTGCTTTTGCTCGCGCGGTTTTGACAAAATCACAAAGTATAGCACCACAAGACTCCTCCCCTTGGCTCGGAATGGCATTGACTCTTGAGAAAGAGGGCAATTTAGAGGAAAGTTCGAAACTTTTTGCTCATTCCTTTGTTGTTTCCAATGGTAAGTCAAAGGCTGCACAGTTACTGTATGCTAAAAGTGTCTTGAATAAAACTTTAGGAAAAGGATACGATGAAAGAGACATCGCTCCCAACCAAGAATTGAGCGCTGTTGCTTATGGGCTTGACGAGTATTTGAAAAAAACTCCAGATGACACATTTGCGATTCAGTGTGCAATTCTTACGTTGGAAAGGCTACACAATTTTGATGTTGCTCAGAAACTCACTGACAGACTCTCTACAATCCTAGAAAGACGGTTCGAAAAGACACAAAACGAATCCGAGCTTTTCAATTTTTCTATAATCAAATCTCAAGTCGCTCGCGTGAACCTGGGGTTGAAGAACTTTGATTCTGCGATTGAAAACGCCGAACTATCGCAAGGTATTCTAAATGAATATGATAATGAAGATGCGATTAATGCCAGCATATCAAATCACGTCGTGATAGGTTTAGGGTTCTTCTTTTTGGACGATTTCGACCAGACGCTAGAGCATTTTAAAACGGTTCTTGAGATGTCTGGAGAATCCAAGCAACTCGTTGTACTAATTGCAAAAATTTTGTACAATGTCGAATCGGAGGAGACACAAGAAATTGCTCTTAAGGAGCTGGTGCAATACATAACTAGCTATGGTACTGATTTGATGGTGACCCTGACTATTGCATCTATATCTCTGCTAGAAAATAAGGAGAGTGATTTACAAGCTGTGCTCACTGAATTGGTAGGCTTACCACTAAAGATTGTCATACAAGACAATCATAGAGATATACCATATTTGATAGAAGAAATAAATCGAAAGCTATCACAACCTCAAAAAATCCAAGAACAATGGCAGAAAACTGCATTTTTCTTCCCTAACGATAGCAACTCCTGGGGTACGCTAAATAAGAAAATCCGAGCCAGAGTTTCCGCAGATTTGCAAAACAAGGTAACTGCAAGCCAGATGAGTGAGTTTTACTGTAGTTTGGGCAACATGTCCAAAATACAGAGAGGCCTGTATTTGTGCCCTTGGAATGAAAAGGGACTGAACCTACTCAAGGGATGTTTTTAAAAATGAAATGCATTATATTTTTAAAGTATCTATTTATTTTACACTTTTTAGGTTTCGTTCCTTTCGTAATAGAGAAGATTCAAAAAAATTTGAAAACTTCCCATAGGGACAAAAGCCTCATGTTCCTAGTCACACCATTTAACTCACGCTCATTGACCATTTTCAATTGATTTATTTCGCTTGGTAGAAGCAGCTCTGTTTCTTTACCCTTAACGTCATCTCTATTCGCTTTTGTTAGCAAAGTTGAGTTTTCTTCTTTCAACTCCTCGGTCTTGTGTAATAAGTTAGCAATATTCCATGTCAAGTTCTGTTTCATTAGTTCGTATGCGTGCTTCTGATTGTTTCTGAAAAGAAACACAGACCGTGATGCTGCCCGATCAGCAGTACGAGGAACTTCTTGAATCTCGACAGCGTTGTACTTTATCAATGTTGAAATTACAGATCGAATATCCTTCTCCTTCATCAATGCCATGGAATTAATAACTTTTTCTGTAACCAAACTGTTTGCCCTTATGCAACGCAACAATCTGGCCGCTGATGGTCCAAGTGTGAAAGATATTAGAGAATCATAAACAGATATTTAAGCAACGGCATTAACTTGGAGTAGGGCACAAAGTAAAGTCCTGGTTGAGCTTCTTGTAAAAATGGAATGCTTGAAGTTGATAGTAACCTCAAGTGCCCATTTATCATTGCTACCGAATGGGGGTCACTGTCATCCTCATCCAAGTCTAGATCAATGTCCTCTTCCTCCAATTCTTGTTCTTCTGATAACAAGTTTGGCGGAGGTGGAACCACAAAACCATCTTCTGTTTTGACTCTCTTAGTAAATTGTGCTTCATTGGCTGGCGATTTAGCACGCTTTGAAGACTTCATTTTCGAAGTCAAAGATCCGCGTAAATCGATGGCTTCCGGGAGATATTTTGCAATGTCAATTGCATTGAAAGTGACACCAGGTGCTTTCTCTTCCACCAGAGTTGATTCGTCATGTAGAGCCCTCTGCTCATCAATGTCTTGTAATAGGCCAGTCTTTGTCAAAGGATCAGTAATTTCAGGAGACGAACGCTCCGTGAGATACAATGCAATTTTGTAAATAGATGCTGGTGTACTCCCAACTCTAGCCGAAGCGAAATGAACTAGATGTTTCGACCTTTTGGTCTTCAAGTATCTGCTCAAACTAAAAGTCAGCGGTATAGTATCAATAACTTGCCGGAGGGATGTTTTTGGGTTAGTTACAATAACTTTGGAAAGATCGGGTTTGCAGAGTAATGCTGAAAACTGTTCCTTCGCTTTTTGCTTAGCCTCTGTCCGTTTCTTCAAATCGGACAATGTAGAGTTTTTTGGGATCTTATTGTATTCCTTTGTATAGAGTCTGTCCCAAAGGTCACTTACTGTAGTATAGTCGGTGGTAGTTAATGGAACGAGAAAACCCGATTCGCAAAGCCGCACGAAGAGTGCTGACACTTCGGATATTGAAACGGCTTGCAGAGCAGACTCCATGTAGCTTCGAACCGTTAATGAACCTAGTGCAAGCACATTCTGCACAATTTGGGTCGCACCATCGGATTGAAGCTGCCATCTTACGGTTTCCACAATTTCTCCTGCATATAGCATCAGGAGCAGACCATCTTCACAAAAATAATAGTACGTAGTTTTCCGACCAGACAACGTAGTCTCCTCCAAATACTGAACGCATCTCAGCTGAATCAAAGACACCAATGTTGTTTTTACGCTTTTTAGGTCCAATTCAGTCTTTTCGCACAATTCTCGAGCGCTCAACCGGCCCTTTGCGATCAATAGACTTACAATCTCTGCTGCACGTTCGCCAAAATGCGCTTTGGCAAGCTCAACGTATAGAAAGTTATCTGGGTTTTGTGCTCGAAGCTCAAGTGATGAAACTGAACCACTTGGACCGGTAACCTCGGGTTCCATGTCAGGAAGAGCTGAACTTGTAGCCATAATAATGTAGCGCACAAGCCGTGCAAATCGATGAGATGAGCGACGACTGCGGATACTTGTAATAAGTATGCTATAAAAATTTTTTCACACCGAGATCATACAGGTCATGTGAATATCATGTGACAAATCCAAACGTGATCACATGACTGCACGTGACATTGGCACGTGGACAGGAAACGAATCACATCATACGAACCAATCAGAACTTATGGAATGCCTTTAATTTACCATCGTTGTAAGCGTTAAATCCTGCTTTCTGAGCTCTGAGAAAATTTTCGCTGTGTAAATACGGCCAAAGGGACATCCTTAGATGAGGTGTCAGGGTGCTTGAAAAAAGATAGAAGCCGATACGCGCAGTGTAGAACTGATTAAACTCTCTCTCTTGTTAAACACTGTGATTCCAAGACATATCAAGTTAAGATTGTCAATTATGTTGTCTTCAAGAGTCAAGTTGCAATTAGCCAAGCAGGCTAGTAGATTTTACACCATTTCTGCAAAGGATGGATCTGGGAAAGTCTCCACTTTGGCCGTTAAGGTTCACGGTGGTTCTCGTTACGCAAACAAGGACGGTGTAGCACATTTATTGTCCAGGTTCAACTTTCACAACACAGGAAGCAAGTCAGCTTTGAGACTTGTTAGAGAGTCAGAACTTCTGGGAGGCAAATTCGACTCAAGCGTGGACAGAGAGTACATCACATTAAAGGCTACATTTTTAAAGGAAGACTTGCCTTACTATGTTAGTGCTTTAGGTGATGTTTTGTACAAGACTTCTTTCAAAACTTACGAATTGCCTGAGTCTGTTTTGCCTGCAGCTAAATACGACTTGGCAATTGCTAGTACTTGCCCTGTTCGCAAAGCAGAAGACTTATTATACGGTGTCACCTTCAGAAAGGATTTGGGCAACCCCGTCTTGTATGACGGTGTAGAAAAGGTTGGTATTGAAGATATTAAAGCTTACGCTGACAAGGTTTATACCAAAGAAAACGTACAAATCATTGGACAAGGCGTTAACGAGGGTGACCTAAAGAGGTTCGTGAATGATTCTTTGTTTGCCTCTCTACCTCAAGGTACCGCCTTGGCCAAGGAGGTAAAACAAAAGACCTACTCTGGCGAGGAAAGATACAGATTTGCTGGTGATTCTGTTGCTGCTATTGCTGTCCCTGTGAGCACTGAAGAATTTGCTACTTACGAAGTTTTGTCTAAGTACTTGACTTCATCTTTGTCTGACTTGTCTCCATTAATTTCCAAGGTTAAACTAGACAAGTACTCCAACACCGGTTTATTTTCCTTGTACGTTAAAGGTTCAGATGCTTCAGCCGTTTCTGCTAACATTAAAAAGATTGTTGCAGAATTGAAGTCCGGTAAAGATCTATCTGTTGCTAACGAGTATGCCGCTTTGAAGCTAGCTGTGGAGAATGATGCCTCAGCTACCCCTGTGGAATTGAAGCTCGATGGTGTCAAGAACTTCAAGCTTTCGAAGTTCAACTACGTAGCTGTCGGTGATGTTAGCAACTTGCCATTCGCAGACGAATTGTAAACTGGTAATGCAATTAACGAGACAAAATACTTTGAATATAACCCATATAAACACAAAACAGGAAAGGAAGCATCGGATCACAAGGAACATTTTTCACTCAAACAAGGTAAGCAATGATGAGTTTTGGTTACCATTTTATGACTTGAAAACGATGGCTGCACTAAAGAATCTAAGATTCTACCTTTAGTATTTGTTGTTATCACCCTTTTGTTAATATTATTTATTTATACATCTTCCTAAAACCCCATCAAGAGACAAAAATTCAGCTACTGAAGCATTTCTCCGTATAACTAGCGCGTCCACGATCAGGTTTGGCTCATGTCTTAATACAAGGTAGTACGAACCGTCACTGTGTCTATGTCATGCGTTTCATGCACATCTTCAACTAAAAATAAGCTTCTTGCTACAACCCTTCGTTATGGTAGTTATGCCAATTCTATTTTCAATTCGGTTTGCAGTACAATTATCTAATTTGATGCACAACTTCTGAAAGTTCGATGATTACATTTGTTCAATCGAAGTCGCTATATTGGCAACCCAACTTGTCAAGAAATGCACGTTACTGTTTCCAGGGCGATACACATTGAGGTGGGAAATACTTGCTGCTGTAAAAAGTTAGCAATGATGATCATCGTATCCACATATGGGCCTTCCGTCGCTTTTGGTTAAAAAGCAGAAGCTTTCTTAATAACTCATTTTTATTGAGTATATTTGGGCCGAAGAGCGTCTATCGTCTTCGAACTGAAGCTTTTCCCACACCAAAATGTATCAAGACTGCACACTCATCAGCCCAAACTTAAAATTGAGTGATTGAAGCAGATTTAAAACTTTCGAATAGTAGATATTCTGGACTGTTCCGAAAAGGAAAGAAAGACTTTCTCGGTCAATATACGCCAATCCTCAGCTCACTTACATCCCTCTGTCATCAGGTTGAGGACAAATATCTAAAATTCAATCACCCTATAGTTGAAAGATTAACGTTCACTTGATATTCAGACTGCTTCTCCTTTGCATTTTATTTTTGACACTTTCCTTTCTTTCTTCATTTCATCGTTTCATTTCGTTTCGTTTAATGTCTCTCCTCTGCAGCATTTCGTCTATAGTACTTAACGTTAAACTACATTATATACATTGCACCAAGTGCCAAAAGATTAGTATAACTTTCGACTATGATCTATGATCAGGTGCGTGATTTGTTTAATATTACACTCTCTCAATAATGGACAAACTGACTGTGAGGATCATGAAGCTGCGATTAAAAAGGTAAAACGTCAACAATGACGAAATTAGCCGCCGAACTTATCGTCGCCTCCAGTACTTGGCATTTATAGTATACTGCTCTGATTTACTCTTTCAAAAATCTTCCCAAAGTATGTTGCTTAAAGTCGGATTCTCAAAATCACGTTTGGGTTCTTTGTCTTTTGAAAAGCCCAGTGATATTGCGTTCTGTTACTACTCTGCACCTTCTATTTGTCTTGGTGTAAACTTCTTCTCTTCCTGCTAAAAAATTATCAATGAGTAAGTGGTTTTACTTCATTAGAGCGGACCCGGTCCCTCCAGGTCAGGAGAAATCATAAATCATCACTCTCGAAGAAATTCATTACAAATGTAGCGTATGGGTAGAGAATATACAACTTCTCAAATGTCACAGGCTACATGTCGCGCAACCACTCCTATAAGAAACGAGTATGTAGAGCATTCGAGAAAAATTAGTACACACCCGTTAGGTTGAATACCGACATTTTAGTGAGTGAGTACGCATTTACAAATACAAACACAAATGCTGCTGAAAATGTGCTATATATTTCACTGAGCACGCGAATATGACCAGCAGATTACACAATTCGGATCACCGATTCAATTACAGTATTACTTGAGATGTGACTGTCGTTATTGCAAGGTTTTTTTTTTTTTTTTTTTTTTGTGATCAACTTCTGATGGATTAATCATCTGAATGGAGAACGGCTAATACGCTTTTTTTTTCTCGGCGCATTTGACCTAACAGAAAATTTGGGTGCAGTTCCGAATTGTGGACCAAACAGTAATAGCTCGGGAGAAGAGATAAAAAATGATACAATGTGCAATTGAGCAGATCAATAAATAAGCGCTGAGGAACATGAATGGGCTACTTCATGCTTTTGCAGCGTCGTTTCACTCTGAGGAAGTTCCCGCGTCACTCCAGTTGATGATCACATGCGTGTCCAAGACAAATGGCTACCCGTGGTTGATTAACCAGAATGCAGGCGATGACTCTACAACATCGACATACTATTCCAAAGCGTGTGACATGTACGAGCCTTCCGTTCAAACGTCTCTTAATTGTTTTCTGAACTATTCCAACGAAGCATCTCTTACCGAATCTTTGGCTCAATATGCGCATTATTGTCAAAAGTACGCATATTCAACGTTCACAGGGGCTGAGTATTATAGTATATGGCAAAACGGAACCAAGTTTCTGCAGAATGCAGACGAAACATATGACAACGCAACCCTGAACTTCCCCATCGTGTTGCCAGATGCAGCTCTGCGCTCCAGCCTTCAACAGTTCCGTTATGGCTATTATAACTTCGTTGCAGCCTTCAACTTTAGCATCTTGATTAACGCATTAGTAATAGCATTTGTGATCTTCATGTTTGTTTCACATAAATTCCACCTCAACGACAAGGTAACGAGATATATCCGATCGAAGCTAATAATACCTTGTGTGTTTGGCATTTCTCACCATGCGGAAAGCAATATAGTACCTGGATATCGAGTCATACTGCCGACAAGAGGCGAGGCTATTATCCTTGGCATTTTCATTTTGGTGAATATTTCCTTAGCCACTTATAACTACCCTCTTTTCACAACTTCAAGTGAGACGAAGTATTACTTTTTCTTAAGGTGTGTTGCTAATCGAATGGGTGGTTTGTCATTCGGACTGATTCCGCTACTGATACTTCTGGCTGGAAGAAACAGCTTCATTCAGCACTTTACAAGAATGCCTTATTCTAGCATGATTTTCTTTCACAAATGGGTAGCAAGGGCCATGACTATTTATGGTACGCTTCATGGAAGTTTGTGGACGCTCTATGTTTTCAGTGATAAATCAATTTCCTTGTTTTATTATTTCACAAACTATGCATATTGGCGATGGGGTGTGTGCATATTATCGACGTCGGTTTTTTTGATTGTACATTCCGTTTATGCTCTGAAATCATCCATGTATGAAGTGTTCCTTGCCACTCATATACTTTTTGCGGGAATATTCATAATTGGTTGTTTGAGACACTGCGCTGAATTTGGATGGCTAGGCTGGATATACTTGGCCACCCTATTTTGGGTTGGTGATAGGGTTATCAGATTGTGGAGGATATTTTTTCTTTTTGGTGGTTACCGGAACGCCTATGCTAATATTATTTCTCAAGATGACAAGATATTTAGAGTCTCCATTTCCTGTGTTGACTTTAGCAAGTTCAGATTTTTCCCTGGATGCTACGCATATCTTTACATCCATAACAAGAAATGGTTCTGGCAATCACATCCTTTCACTTTAATGAAGTCAGGAAATGGCATAGATATTACAATAAAAGCCAAAAAAGGCCTTACCATGGAGTTATTCAACTCACTGCCAAAAGATTGTTCTGCAATTCCCATTCGCATGGCATTGGAAGGCCCCTATGGACACGAAGCTCCCGTGGAGTCATACTCTGAAGTTCTTCTTCTAACAAGTGGAACTGGTATACCTGGTCCTATATCCTACTTGGAAAAAGTCATCAATACTCCCAGTAAGATAAAGGTTTTGCACTTTTATTGGATTGTACCGCACGAAAAATACGTCGCCATAGCTCAGGAAAAGTTAATGAGCTTATTCTCCGCATCCATCGAACCCCTGCATATTTCATTATCTATCCACATTTACGTTACCAGACCACAGAATACGATTTTAATTGAGCATCTTCCGTCGGAAGTAGAATTACATTACGAAAAACCAAATGTGAAATTGGTCATTGAACATTGCGTTGAAAATGCCGGAGGCTCAGTTGCAGTTGTTTCATGCGCGAACCCTCGCCTCGATGACTTTATAAGGTGCACAACTGCCGAGGCAGTCTTGAAGACTAAATATCGTGTCGATTATTACGACGAGCTCCAAGTCTGGTAGAGCGCATTTATTATAAGAGATCACTTAATAAAAGGTGAAGGCAAGGATCGATATACATCACTTTCACTGATCTGTTAAACGCAATACCCAGTGTGATATGTCGTTAAATTTACTCCGAAAGCCACTGAAGTTGGTACTTTAACGGGATTCGCCTTAGTATTATCGGTCCCACCCACAGGCACCTTGTCTTCACATAAAACGTGCTGGATATACATGGACACCGAAATAATAGGTATGCTTCGAATGTTCTTCATCTCGGCCGTTTTATTATGCCTCGGCGAATGGCCTAGCAGGGGTACGATTGACGAACAAAGAAATTTCTTTAATATTGGTATCGGTATATTTACATAACTGCTAATGATTTCGACTTACCACTTTGACAGTAATAGGTCCAGTCTCTAACCAATGCGTCGACAACTTTAGAGTAAAACGTGTCGACGTCAACCGTGGTTACCATCGTTGCCTTGGCCATCTTAATTCCTGCTTTAGGACGTAAATCAGCAGGTATCATGCGCAAGCTGCCGTAAAATGGACTTGAATAGGAAGTGTCTACGAAAACATATGTTTCATAAGAGCCAGTAACCATTTCAGGGAATGCTGCAATACCAGCCGCCACTTCGTCCCAAAATGGGAGATTGGAAGCGGAGGTAAGGGTACCGTTCCCAACCATATCTTTCACATAGCTTAGCCCTGAAGTATTGCTAATCGTGGAAATACCACCAGATACAGCAATTAATTCATTGTACAGGTTTTGAGTAGGAAAAACTTGACTACTTATGTTGCCCACAATGACAAGCTCTTTCCATGGCGCTGAAAGTGCTGCTTGAGCAGCTTCGGGATCAATCATCAGGTTAAAATCAGTGTACATGTCATTAATGAAGTCGCCACCGGTCACTTGGGCAATCTGGCCATCGACATAACCTCCCATGATGACTAACTTGACTTTCTTTGCTAGATCTGGCCACTGAGAGAGAGCAAGTGCAAGATTGGTCATAGTTCCAGCGGCAACAATTGTAACGTTTTCTTCACTTGCTTTAATAGTGTCCATAATCCATTGAACCGCACCAATGGTATCATTGTAAGCATAGGTTGCATTGGTCGGAATAGGACTTTCGTAGTCACTAGCCCAAGCTCCCTGCCAAACAATAGAACCATAAAGTTGTTGCCATTGCTGGTATGTATCATTGGTTTGCACCAATGGCTGGGCTGCACCTTTATAAACCGGAATGCACGAACTCAGGTTACCAGTAGAAAGAATTGATGCTGCTTCATATGTCGCACCTTCGACGTCGTAATCACCCAAATTGGTGGTTAAACCCATGACCTTTTTACCAGCTGATAAAGGGAATAATACCTGAAGTGCTGTTGGCGTGTCATTGTCTATTATGAAAACTTCGCTGGCAACATGCCGAACAAGTAGGCAAGCAGCCGTAGCAGAAAGAGCTGTGAATTTCATTCTTTTATAATATTGTTTGCTTATCTGGTAATCAAAACGTCCCGATTCCAACTACACCTTGGCGAAAGTATGTCCTTTAAATAGGAAATTTTGGTTGTATTCATAGATAAGCAAATATACCTGCTAAACGGCGCTAGCTTAGAGAAGGGAAATGTCAACAAAACTGATAAAATACCCTATTTTGTAAATTTTCCGCTCGAGCTTTTTCTCCGAGAAAAAAGAAATATTAGACTGCCGCTCAAGCGGTAAATTGTACATAAAAATAATAGGCAGTGGCATTAAAACTGAAATTCAGCAGCATATCTTTTTTGAAGACTAAAGTTCGCAAAATGCCTACTCGTGCTATTGTAGTATCTATTGTATGCTCTGAGGGCCAGTGAAAAAAGCTTGTTGTAAGGTTTTTACAAGTTTAGAAAGTACAAGGTCTCTCGAAAGCAAACGAGACTGCATGCTCCGGTACCTTTGTCTTATTGAATTTGTAGAAAAATATAAGAGTAGTGAATATGATTGCGCCCTAGCTAGTTTAGTTGCGGGGGTTTTCTCCTTATTCAGAAGAAGAACAGAGGACAGTTCTAAAGTGAATTATCTAGCTTGGCCCTTCCATTCCTTTCTCTAAGTTCATCTAAAGTCCGAACATCGTTACTTTTTGGTTAATGTATGTCATTACCCAGCAATTCTCGCTTCGCATACACCTAGAGTATGACTCGCAGAAGTGATACTATTTAACCGTATCAGCTAACCAACCAGATTTGGATATGAACTTTCCCTATCTCTTAAGGGTATTGCTACGTGAAGAAGTTGAAAGTAAGGTTATTTGCTTGAGCTCGGATGGATTGCCACTAAATCTCATACCAAACACAAGCTCTAATTGTCAGCAACATTCTTAATTGAAAACGGTTCTAGTCCAGGTGCCTTATCTAAAAGATTTCTACGCTTCTTGAGAAAGAGCACGTGATTGATTTTCAAGATAGTCCTTAGCCAAGGCACATTAGTTTAAGCGGACTTCGACTTTTGCCGCAACATAAAAAAGTTTCATGTAAAAAGATACTTCGGACCCTCTGTACACTGGGAAGGGTTCCATATGATCGTCCTAATCGCAAAAGAGTATTCAGAAGGCGCTCGAATATGCTGCAGAAGGAAATTGTGGGAGCCGATGATTAGTAATCTCTATCAGCTTTTTACCTAGAGAAAATTGATAAAGTAATACGTTCAGATGATGTAAAATCCCAGTCGGGCGTATCAGGATTCGATTCACAAAGAAGGTTGCAGAATCACACACAAATTTTTTCAATTGTATTAAAAAGAAAGGATTGGTCAAGCCGTTTACTTCATAATTTTTCATGCCGAAAGCTACTTTCATGATTGTGGACTTGAATGATGCAAATCGAAAAAAAAAAAGGAAAACAAAAAATAAGAAGCGTAAGCCTAGGCTCAAGGAAATACCGTATTTTGGTTTTCTTTAAATCAAGGATTAAAACATATTCTATGATGCGAAGATATTCTTTTGGACTGAATGGTAATTCTGTCACTGGAGACAGACAGCCGAAAGAAAGGGGCTCTAAATGTGCAAATATTCCATTCACATGCGTACAACTAATCAGAAACGTTTTGTGATTAGAGTAGGTAATTAATTTGAGTAGAAGGTAGCAAGCTGTATATCAGATGTGTGTTTTGAAAAATACCTTCTTAATGCTTACCAGCTTATATTGGTTTTAATGGGAGAAATGCAGCTCACCGCAAGCTTACGCAAAGACATCTTTTCACAGAAAGATACGGCCACTAATTAGAAATTTGAGGATGTACCGTATAACAGATGATGCTAGTGTCGGCGAACCTTGGTCTTGTGCTTTCAGTTTATACATTTTTCTAGCGACTATGACTGTGTCTTTTCATATTGCTGCCCTAGGAATCTGCCTCATTATGATCGTACCTTGCTCTCTATGATATCGTCTCAATTTCTATAATTTCAAGATCCTCAAAGCTGTATTTAGTGCGAATTTTCCTAGATAATTTTGTATATAGTTAACAAAGTACATTTTCTGTTTACGGAAACTAAAGATTCCTTATAAATTTTTCTTTAGACATCACAGTGTACTCGTTTAACCTGCTTTCTGTGCGATTGAATTATTTTTCAATTCCCATTTCGGCTCACTGCAGCAACCTGAATTATCTCCTTCTGTTCCTTCCTATCCTATCTCACCAAAACTCATATCAGCAATCCTTTTGGGAATCCTCGGGGTGTTCTAAAACGGACATAAAGAACATCTTTGTCTAAAAGGATTTGTCACACCCTGACACCATGACATAAGCCGCAGTTATTAAAAAAAAGTAAAGACATGCAGGGGGATTTTGGGAGTGCCTACAAATTCTTGTCTGAGCGTCCCTGAATGGGAAGGAGAAGTCAATATTTTTACCGTTCGATTAAAGTTCGTACGCGATTACGTGAGAAATATGAAACGAGAAAAAGGTTATTTCTTCTATGAATAATTATCGATCTCTTCCAGTATTCCAAAACTAGAGCAGAGTGATCGCATCCAATATGGTGCTATTGGACTGCCAAGTCATGGTAAATCCACATAAGTTTATTTGGCCACAACATCCCGAAGATGAAAACCCTCTATTTGATACAGAACTTGAGTTCGGAGCACAAAGACCGGCTGTACCACTACAGCTAGAACTTTACCCACTAGAGGCAACACGTCCCCCAAATGCATATACCACCGTTATAAAAGAATCTAAACATCTGTCATACACAGCTCAGCTTGATAAAATTGAACCTGTGTCCTTTCATCTTGGCATCGCCGATGAACGGGATCAAACGGCTGATTCACCTTTGAAGAATTCAGAGAGTGATCTCCCCACTGAACGCGAACCACCATTAGAGAGTCGGGCATTTAATTCATATCCGTTTGATTTCTCGACAGCCAGAATTGTTAGAAAGAACTTGTACAATATTGAGCATCAACCCTCCAAAGTGTTGATTCCATTGCAGTTTGAGTTGATCAATTTAGATTGTTTTAAACTAACTAATTATCCACCTTTCAGTCTAGAAGAGCAGCTACAAGGCCGGAGGTTTCTTGTAGTGTCTAAATCGGAAGATCAAAATAAAATATCTCTCAGTTTTTCTGTCGGAAATATTGACCCCAAAGTTAATTGCCGTGAAGATCAACTCATAATATCTCTTCTTTCGAGAAACGTGAATACAGTAACATTTGAAAACTGGAATTTGAATCGTTACAATCACAATGAAGAGAACGATGTATGGTGCGAAAAGCATTTCATAACATTGGTTGAGTTTCTTAAGATAATGGAATTCTCCATTGGAAATAAGTTTGCTCCCAGAAGCGGTGATAATGGCGAAGAAAGCAAGGAAGGTTTTGATGCCTACGAAAAGAAAAGAATCAGATCGAACATAAGAGAGTTTCTAACCGGCAAAACTCTTTCTTCAAGCTTACCCCAACACATTCTGGACCCTATGCTGCCTTCTCAAAAAGATTTCGTGTTCGGAATGTATCGACAAATCAACCAATACAGTCACAGAAGACCGGCCTTCTCTTACAAGACAGTTGCATTAATGAAGCTTGAAGACGTCGAAAAATCCATAACAAAATGTACACAATTTTTGAGTTTTGAAGTCTCTATAGAGTAACAGGTGGTTCTAAAGTGCTGTGAGATTAAGTTAAATTATTTGTACAGGTCTACTTGAGAAATTGGACAGAAGACCATAGTACTTCACATATTCCAAAGTAAGCCCTAATCTTCTCATCATAGATAATAAGTCTGCCTGAATTTCAACTTAATAATCGCTTTTTTTTTTGACCGGCGATAAGTTCCACCTCACCGACTGCAATTATCGCCGAACAGCATCGTTTTATAGAAAATATGTAATATATTTGTCAACAAGATGGCAAAATTAAAAAACCAAGTCATAGAAATCATTTTATGTTCAGAAGTTGAGACTACAATCTTTGTTTTGTACGCTACTTACAGCGAATGCCATTTGAGTATGTTCGCAACACAGGGAAGAGAGAGGGGAAGCGCTACTCACATGCATTTACAATCAGTGATTCGCGTACCTATCCTAGCCCGTCGGCTTCTCGCCGCGGCTTATGAAAAAAATTTTAGACGCATAGAAACAAGTACATGCAGCGATGTTAGAGGTAGAAAAAAGCATATACTTGATATTACTGAAGGCTGCACAGTAAGTCGGAAAAAGGGAAAATCTGGTTCCTCAAAAGTGGCGGAGGGTAAAGTCTATGCATGATTTCCTGTTCAATAATTAAAGATAATATATTTGAGTCTGTGCGCACGCTTAAATAACAGACGTTATTGACCCAAAGCGGTGAATGATCCATTATGCACGAGCGCATTTAAAGAAACTTTTTCATTTTCTGCTTGCATGAAAAGAATGTACAGGTTGTAAGAAAGTTTTACATAGAAAATTGAATATACATAAGACCACGTGCACCGCTTTTATGAAAGTACGATGATCCCTTTGCATAGTCATTCAAAATATGTTTGGCGGGACTTCGATTAAGTAACTCCAAGAAAGTGCTGGTCAAAAGTGGCATCTTCTGAAACTTTTCTAAACACTCTAAAAAGAAAAAAAACGCATTGGTCCCTGCTCTCGGTCTAATTTCTATTTCAATATAGATCAGAAGAAGATGTGTATGCTGTGCTTTTTCGATTTTACTTCGATAGGCGAAATACTGAGATGAAAAGGTTTCAAAGAGACAGATTATGCAAACTTTTTGCCAGAGAAGGCACTGCAACTAGCATGCATAATTTGCGGGTATTGCGGGTGTAATTACAAGGAGGAAAGAGCGCCCGTCTGGGGCGTCTCTTTCTTTTGAAGCACATGCGGTGGAATTGTTGCCTTATCTAAGCTAAAAACCATATACATGTGTCCTTACTTTTGAGCTTTTCGATCCTAAGTCCGAAATAATAGTAAAGCGATAGAGATTCTTATATGTCTTCGCTACATTAAAGATCTTTTGCGATCACATGCTCGGTGTTGGAAAAAAGATATGGATGCGCTCGCTATGCATCTCTTGTGGTTGACAAAGGAGCCGTGGGATTTACTGCGTCATCATCCGAGAACATTTGGTTGCAACTGAGAGGTCACTTGCATCGACACGGTTTAAAAATCTTTCGACGTACGCATGGTAACTTCTGTTCCAGATGGTCGTCGTATGTGACTTTTTATATACTGACCCCTATTCGTATACGAATGGGTTTCCTTCCATAGACACGTGCGTCCTCTTCTTTTAACTAAACTAAAGCGATCTTGAGTCAGGCCAATGAGATAAGTATTTATGGTTTGCAATAACCTTGGCTTGTGTTAATCTATTCATAGCAAGAATGCAAGCATCAGTAATACACTATGAAAACAATACAAATGTTGCCCCCCACCTACCTCGGCTATAGGGCCAAGGTACTTTTATGGTTTTTAATATGTAGCCTTATCTATATTTGAGTTCACGAGATTGCAGATTTAGTTTCCTCAGAATTGGCCCAGATAGTTTACAGCACGGATCTTTTTTTGTAGTTCACTCTGCAGGCAAATTTATAATTCTCATCTCTGTAGAAATTTAATTTGCGAGATGAAAGTAGTTTGGCTAAATTTTCTGCACAGGACTTTTGTCTTGTGTGTAATTCTACGCAAAATACTATGCTATCCAATAGATAGAACTGCCCACTAAAGAACTTGACCACTCGGCATATTTTCTGAATATTAAATATTCCAATCCTTTACCTACCATGTTACATCAATTAATCAAGTATTAATGAACATTTCAAGGCTATCTAATTCTTTTTCTGAGCTTGAATGTCTAACAACCTTCCATCTCTTTTCTTCCTTTCATTATGGCAGCTAGTCAATTTTCATTATCGTATCAGAATCGAAATCATCACTGTTCTCCATCGCGTACAGTATTATGAAAATGTTGCGGAATTGCACTTAGTTATTTCTACGAAATTCTTCGTTATAGCTACTTGAAGTTGCAGCTCTTACATCTCCAATAACTGCATACAATTTCAATAACTCAGCTGTTCTACTGCAGAGACTCAACAGGACTGAACAATTTGCAGAAATAGTTCTCAATTTTTATGAAGAAAATGGATTGCGCCAATTACGTTAAGCTATGCAAAACATTAGAAAAAGTAAATCTGAGTGAGATTACTGTGAAATTCTCTGAATATCCTTCAGAAGATTACCACATCTATGACCTGCAAAAGTGAAAGAGAACGAGAAAGAGAAGTACCAAATGGATCTTTAGTACAGCAATTCGATGACTAACTTAGGAAGAATCACCCGAACCATATAGTAAACAAAAGAGTTTATTCAGGCTATCGTTACGCAACTAGATATAAACTAACATAGTACCAGAACTACAAAAGACCCTCTTATCAACCTTGCAATAATTATGAAGTTAGAGGTGAGCTTGATATGTGCTAATCAAATTTTTATCTGATAAGCTGTTTCTATCATTGAGGTCTTCAAACCACAAACCCGATTAAATTTAGTTCCTAAACAAAACAGGGCCAAAAAATTGACGTTATTTCCCATCTAAAAAGGCAAGATTGGAGAAGAGACTCGCTTCAACGGAGGGAGTTCGTGATTAAAATCTTCTTTTCATTACCCATAATTGTTGGATCAAAAAGATAGTTGTTGAACACTCAAGAAGACTGAAAACTTGTATCAACAGCTGAAACATCAAACAAAGTAAGGTGATCATAGTAAAATTATAATGTTAGCAAGATGAATGAAATTATGAAGCTGTTAACATAGGACAACTATGTGTTATTGGTCTCATACTTCTGATAATGAGCGTTTACTTCGATAAAAAACCACTATGATATGGTTAAACAACGATCATTTGGTTTAGTCACAAGTGTTAGAAATCAAGGATGCTGTAGTAAATGAATAAAAGCCGAGGAGCTTAATCAAACAACTGTGAGAGTTCAGGAGGTTTTAGGCTTATCTAGACTAAAGTCTGGGTAAGACTAAATGAGATCGGTGATATCTAAATGTCTTCACTAAGCTAAAGCAGGAATACTGAACAAAGAAATGCTACATATGACCAATGTATACTAAAAAATTTTTAGAACGTAACTGGATAAAGGGAAAGTTCAATTACATAGCGTTTTATAAACTTACGTCACCTGTAAATAGTACCAATAGCCAATGGTGGTAGAAAAGTAAAAGGGTAAACGGCGAATACGAATAAATCAAATGGACCCATTTTAAAGAATAGCAATAAATTAGGATTGTGTGAAAGCTAAGATTTCGATTAATTTGTTCAACACTCCGCAATACATTGTTAATATATGAAAACTGCGTTTAAGTTTATATTGGAGTCATGAAAGCCCTCTTTTTTACATGAACTGAGACACAAACAGCCGAAACTCATTTGATCAGACATAAAGTAGCACTTCTGGCTACTAAAACGAGGTTCGGGTTTTTGAGAGCTTCATTGGATCAAAGGGTTGTAACCGGATTTCTTAACTTGGAATCATTGGAGTCTCCTGTAATTTTTCTTCTTCAACTTATATATCTTTGAAGCACAACGAAACTTCTTTTGGGAAAGTAGCAGATGTTATGATATTGTTTCTATTTGTTGTTTTGGGCTGGGATATCGAATGATTTGACATATGTCCCTTCTGATGTAAAATAGAATGTGTGTCACCTTAAAGAAACCAGAACCTTATTCATATAAGGCGAAGAACATCATGGAGACTTGTTTCTATCAAATAATCGAAAGACAACTGGGAAGAGTGATGGGACCGTGGAGGTAATTAGTAGGAGTAGAAGCACATCATCGTGGCGTTAAGGGACGGAACGTACGATTATTTGGATTACACTCAAGTGATTGATGGTTTAGCTTCCCAGATGTCAATTTCAAGAACGACATAATGATCGCTTTTCGTAGAAGGCATTAACAATACACTGATGATAAACACTAGAATTTTGAAGTCGGAAGCTTCATGAATCCGACACGGGAGTGTCAGGATGTTAGGGTGTCAGCTCTAAAAATTGAATGTGGTATTCGTGGATAGAGGATAGGCAAAATCAATGATTCTGACAACGCAGCATAGCTTTCTACGGGGATTCACTGTGAAAAATTCAATTATACGTGAACGGAGAAAACTTGACATCTCGGATCTGGAATGCTATATAATCAGACAGAGTTAGTTTTAAGTGGAAGAAGAGTAGAAAAAATGTGCAGTTATTACTACTCTATTCTCAGATATTCCTGTTACAGCACAAGATATTGTACTATGATTATGAGCACGGAATAAATAAAATGAAAGGAGTGATTTAAGTCTTTGGTACTGAAACTAAATCAAAGGAATACGAATTATACAGGCAGAGCGTGTATGTGTGTATTGGTCACAAAACGGTACTGGTAAAATAGTTTAATTGTTTGTAACAGGGTACCACTTCACCCTTGTTCGCATAGATGAGAGAGTGTATTTAGCACCATTCAAAGGATGGGACCATTCTCGAAAAACAGCACAATAAAACCGGAATCTACAAGTAGCAGAGCAGGGTGATATGTGGTTTAGTGAAGTTTCTTTCTTGAGAGATTTCCGAGATGATAAAGTTTTGAAACGCAGTTGGCACAACAAGCCGTGCCAAAAGTTGAGATCGATCCGTCAAGCGAAGCAAAAGCCGCAACTACTTATCATAGAGCGTATATTAGGAAAAGTGCAGCTGCTAAATGTCCTGCGATAATTTGAAATTCTGCAATATACTTCTTATTTGAATTGACTTCAATTGACTTGGTTTCAACGGTATTCACTGAATGCGTTATATGCTCTTTCGATCTTCAATATAAAAAATCTGCATTCAGCCGTTCGTATAAATCTACGCAATTGAATCTATAAAAATGTCAAGAGATCGAACTCAACATGATAGACTTAGGCGAATTGCATTTTTTTTTTCATTTTTTGAAATAAAAGTAAATGA
Organism: Lachancea cidri; assembly: GCA_030569995.1. Lineage (NCBI taxonomy): Eukaryota > Fungi > Ascomycota > Saccharomycetes > Saccharomycetales > Saccharomycetaceae > Lachancea > Lachancea cidri. The sequence continues at coordinate 37,936 of JAJLUF010000064.1, forward strand.
ACATCCCACCTTAATCATTCAGCTAGTATACTGAAAAAACGTACCAAGATGAAGGAAAACTTTATCACTTCAACTAATAAGAACACCAAATTGTTAAAATGTCTAAATATATGATTACGCAATAATGTTGGAGCCTGATATACAGGTAAGGGTCTACTAAGCCCAAATACTTTCAAAAGGAAGGCACGAAATATTCAAAATTTGAATTTTAGAACCTCTCTTTACTTTTCGACAACAACTACTACTAAACCTGACTAACTTGTGATTCGAAAAGGTAAAATATCGATTAAGATATCACTCCACAAAAATCAGAATTTGCTATATGCAATGAATAACTCGTATCAGAAATACAAGCAGAAATTCAAATCATCTGGGGTGCGTCAATGTTGAAAGATATTTCCATAAAAATTTTCAATGTTTTTGCTACTCACAAAAAAATGAACTCGTTAATATTACAAGGAATTTAAAAATTGAGTTTCAAAGTCAATCACTATCCAGCTGTTCCAATTGCTACAAATTTTTGTGTTACACAAGAAATCTGATAATGCAGAGCTGATTCTAACAAAGTGCCTAAAGAATCGCAAGCCTTCCATTTTAGGTTCATGCACTGCATAGTCGTCAATGATAAAGAACATGACCGAATAAATCGAGAAATTATCCCGAACGCCAAGGTTTACATGGAAACTCACCAGTGCAAAAATATTTGGGCACGGCTTAGATAGCTTCCAGCAAGAAGTAAAATAGCGAAGACAGAAGATAGGTGTGCCTTTTCAATGTGATTGTGCCTTAATTGGTTCGCTTGTAAAAGAACGCTGTAAACTTGAGAATATACCGGCGTTTTAATTCTGGAAACTCTAATGTGTAGAATTAGGTAAGGAACGCACAGGAGAGCAATCGGAATGTCGGCTTCAAAGGCACGGCGCGATGCATCGCGCCGTGCCTGCATTAAATAATTATCGAAATTAAAGCCTTTGTGCCTGAAATGGCTGTGGGAACCTTAAGCACGCATTAAAGCTTCTCCTCGCTGAGATTATATCCATTCTTGTGTTTTAATTACAGATCCAGGCTGGTTTGAGAAGATGGTGCTATTCAAATTCGCAAAAAGATCATTTGAGCGCGTCAGAAACGCAGTTTTCAATTATGGGCACAAATACTTGTTCTCAGGAAATAACTCATTGAAGCTGAATGCTATACTGATGGGTGCCTTAAGAAGACTAGGGTCTCAACTTTATTATACATGTACAAGGACTCCGGATGATTGCGAAATAAATGTATTTTTTTCGTTTTAGTAAAGTCGTCGTCTTTGTGGGCAGGTGAAAGGAATCTGTACAATGGTAAGTCACTGATAACTGATTATTTATTCTGTGCTTTAGATGATCGGTCGCCTTTTCTATGGTAACTCGCATCATGCAGAGCCTTGGGAAAGGAATCATTGCTGTTTTTGCTCTAATGAACGAAAAGAACCGTGCTAGACGCACGGCTAAAAGAAGCTGTGGTAACGCCTCAAACTGTTGCCAGGACGAGCCACAACAGACCACAGAGGCTTTTCTCATCGCAAGAAGAAGTTGTGCATCTTCTGTAGTGGCAAAGTTTAAATTGAACTGCAGAAATATTTCCTGTAAATGGTAATCGAAAAAAAGAGTCGGTTGTTTTTTCGAGCCATAGCTACGCAGAACGGTTTTGTAGTGCCTTTATCTGCAGGCACGAGTAATACATCTTGAAAACCGACTAAACTTCTGCGCACACATAGTCGCAATAGGGAATATGTATAGCTGTGCATACATTACCGTTCAACTTCTTCCTCAGCTCTGCAAAACACTGAGAAGTGAAATACCTTTTGCATCATTCTTGTATTATTGTCTTTATATAAAACTTAAATAGTAACGAGCATCCACACTTCAGTATATACTTTGTAAACCTCGAAACTAGTAACATAATGCAGACACAGATGTCAAATCTTTGGCTCTTATGTCTGTGTATTCTAACATTGAGAGTCGCTACAGCGAAGCTCATTCCGGATGTTTTTACGAGTTTTAGTGTTCTTACTAGTGGAAATGCAAATAGGATAGTTTTCCAAGCGGAATTGTCATTCGACATCCCTGCATCTGCCGATCCACAAGTGGGAGATTACTTTGAGTTGAGTATGCCTTTTGTCAGAAAAATATATTCCAATATAACTGATGCAGAAGGAGATTGGATATATATTAGCGATGGCGTTTCGACTTATGCTACTTGTCTTATCTCAAACGGGTTCACCACAGGTAACCCAACAAATTTGACTTGCACGATCAATGAAAGTGAAAGTCGAGACGTGACGGGATTGATGGAAATCAGCTTTAGATTCGCTCCAGGAATGTCAATCGGTGAGGTGGCTGCTGCAAATACCCTTAGTGTAGGAATAAACACACTCACATGGAACGACATGACGGCAACAGTCTCTCTTCAATCTGATACTCTATATGCCCCGGTTGCAACCGCTACCAATTTCGGACTTTACGGAGTACCTGCTCCGGGGAGTGATTCAAGCTACCTCTACTATCTCCTTGGAGCATCCTGCTCAAGTTCATTTTCTGAAAATTTAAAGGTAGTATTCGGTGGCTCAAATGGTGCTGGATCGCTAACTTCTTGCAGCGACCTTTCAATTTATATGGCTTCTTCATTCAATGATTGGGGTTTCCCAAAAGATCCTCAAATATTTCCTTCAGCATCGTATTCTTTAAGTTGTTCAGGAAACACAGTTTCAATAACTGCTAGTGGAATTCCAGCAAATTATCATATTTTCCTGGATGCGTACCAAGCTATACCTTCTACATCGTATTTGAGTGCCACAATTTCGGAAAAAATTACCCAAACAAAAACGTGTAGTGGAACGAAAAGTACAACAACATCAACCGGTGTATGGTGGATAACTACTGGCTCGGCAGGTGGAGTTGCATCCTTGATTCACGTCACAGCAACTACAACACTGACGCAATGGACTGGCACTGCTAGTACCACCTATTCGACTTCTATTTCGACATTCACAGGGTCCGATGGCTCGGCAACTACAAAGACAATATACTATGTTGAGACACCAATCTCAACAAAGACAAGCCCATGGACAGGAACTATCACCTCAACCACCACTGCAGCAATTAGTACAACTGGTACTAATGGAGTTGAAACGGCAACCACCATAGTTATTGTGGAAACGCCTCTATCAACAACCACCGTTCCATGGACTGGCACTGTTAAGTCAACCACTACTGGCGAAGTAACTTTCACTGGCACAGATGGAAGTACGACTCCAACCACTTTGGTCATCGTGGAGACTCCACTATCAACCACTTCTACTCCATGGACTGGTACTGTGACTTCTACTACTACTGGTGAAGTAATTATCACTGGCACGGATGGAAGCACAACTCCAACCACCATGGTTATTGTTGAAACTCCGCTATCAACCACTTCTACTCCATGGACTGGATCCGTTACTTCTACTACTACTGGTGAAGTAATTATCACTGGTACCGACGGAAGCACAACTCCTACCACTATGGTTATTGTGGAGACTCCGCTTTCAACAACTACAACTCCATGGACCGGAACTGGTACTTCAACTACTACTGGTGAAGTCACTATCGCTGGTACCGACGGAAGCGATACTCCAACCACCATGGTTATTGTGGAGACTCCGCTTTCAACAACCACAACTCCATGGACCGGAATTGGTACTTCAACTACTACTGGTGAAGTCATTATCGCTGGTACCGACGGAAGCGATACTCTAACCACTATGGTTATTGTGGAGACTCCATTTATGACTACTACAACTCCATGGACTGGAACTGTAACGTCTACCACTACTGGCGAGGTAACCATCACTGGTACCGACGGAAGCGATACTCC
>JAJLUF010000065.1:0-41509 GCA_030569995.1 Lachancea cidri
ACATAACACTTGATGGATTCCTCTGTATTGCCAATTTTTTCATAACAGCTTGCCAATGCTTGCCACATGCGCTTGTCGAGAGGCTTCAGAGAGCACGATTTTTGGAAGTAATAAAGTGAGTAGAGGTGCATATCCAGAACTTCGTAAGCCTGCCCCAGTCCATACCATGCCTTGAAATCTCTAGCATTAATATCTACAGCCCTACGATAGCATTCAATGGCTGCGTGCGAGTTTTTGAGTTCAACAAACTCATGACCCATCAAAGTCCATGCACTAGTACAGTTTTTGTTCAAAGTGAGTGCTCTTCGAAAATACATTATAGATTTTTCGTGCTCTTGCTTTGAACTGTAATAATTTGCGACTATACAACAAGTCTCAGGTCGAAACCTATCCACTCCAGAGGCGAACTGTGCCAAATATGCGAGTTTCGATGGTTTCTGCATCACATACAGGATATTGGAATATACATCCAGATCATCTAGCCGATAGGGGTCCAATTTTATGATTTGGTCAAATATTAGCTCTGCATTCACATAGTCCATATAATGATAGTTTATAAGCGCATGTTGAGTTTTTAGAAATGCGAAGTTCGGAAATATACCCAGAAGGTAATCTAATTCCTCGATAAAATCGTCTATGTTGCCACTGAATTCTTGAAATAGAGAAAGCTTGAAGAATCTCAACATTATATGATTGCTGTTATCATTTGAGTTCTCGCCTTCCATGCCAAACTTTTCGTGCAATAATTTTAAAAGGAGCAGCGACTCGTCCGGTCTCGCCAGACAGTTTAAGAGTTCCCACCAACACGTCCAATTATAAGGATACAATGTAACTGAATTCAAAAAAGATGTCATAGCATTTGATGTTATATCTTGTGTTTTGTAAAGGATTCCGCGCAGGTAATAGAGTAACGCCATTCCTAGACCGGCTTCATTTTTATGCTGATCGATGTACGAGTTCAATTCTTTTAATATTAATGCAATACTACTCGTGTCACCGTTACCAACGTCAATAGTTCTTTGAGATTTTCTGATGGGTTCGGCATCCGTGTCATAGCTTCTGATGCCTCCGTTACCACTTATTTTTCCTTCTGTTTCATTATGATCATCATCTCCACCATTGGGCTTTCCAAATGCCAGGGTACTTTCGAGGCTTTCTTGTGTCTTTTTATCCCATGATAGGTACTTGCTATACAGTTTAAGAAACTTGAGACATGGATGATCAACTTCTGCTAAATAATATGCACATCTATCAAATTCCTTGCAATCAAAAAGGGCACTTGCTAGCAAATACAAATCATATTCCGCACTGTTCATTCCAGAACAGTTGCTGGAGCTGCTTTTGTTCTCTTCCAAACCCAGATTGCTGTTTCTACCTTTCAAGGGAGATTCGTCATCATCCATGAATTGATTAACTGTAGGAAGTTCTGCTATTTCACAGATCCCAAGGATAGCCTCTGCAGACCACTTCGATGAATTGTATAGCTTCCATTTCAACAGATCAGAGGCAGAGTGTCTAAGTTTCAATTTGACATCAGTCAAGAACTGAATAGTTGACCCATCCATGATCACACAGCTCTTTTTTATTGAGATCAATTGAACAATTAAGATGCTCACAAAAAAAAACTATTTCCGACGGTAGATTCTAAATTTGAAATCCCAGAGAGAAAGTGTACCAGCAAAAAATGAGTTCATCAACAGTTGTGGCTTTACTAGAAGAACTCAGCTTAGGTCTGGAAAGTAATGCTTCTCATTTGGAGGTACTACTAGAGCTGATGCAGGCTGTGGTAAGTGAGGAACAACCCGACACAGAGAAAGTCAAAACCCTTTTACAGTTAAGCGACAAATACCCTACCTTCGTTAAGTCACTGTCCGATCTGCGGGACAACCAAACTTCCATCATCGAGTCATATAATACCAAGGTGAAATTGAGCCCCTTCGCCGATGTAGCCAAAAGCAGTTTATCAATTAAAGGCTCTGATGGTTCCGCTGATGCTCTACTCACATATATTAATGAACTAAAAACTTTAGATGACTTATGCTTCGAGCATGTTAATCTACTTGGTAGGTTGTCATCTAATTTAGGAACACATATAGGGCCCAGTGACAGCGGTACCTCTTCTCTTGAAGAGGATAATGGACAACCAAGTGAAATCAAGAAGCTTTTAGAAAAGTATGATCTAGTCGATGACCAGAACGAAGAACCAGAGGTTCTCAGACAGAGATTGCTTAATTACATTGATTCCATGAAGATGGAGAAAGCCCGATACAGTTTGGTCAATCAATACATGTTGAATGATTTGTATCAACAGTTGACTAAAGAGGTGACGCAATGGAGACAGCAGTACGAATCATTAGAAGGCATAATGTTCGGTGATAATCCTAACTCGATAAGAACTATGCTTTATAAAATAGAAAATCTGAAAAAAAGGTTAGGAAAGTATCCTGACCACAATGCTAATGAAGACGTGGAGATGAACTGATTCTTCTAATTAGGAAAGTTCACACATAGAGTGGATGCATTTCCAGAAGCTACTTCCACCTTCTTCTTCGATTCAGTTTCTTAGATCTTTACAATGTAATATATAATAAGTTATCGAAACAGCACTGGGACAAGTACATTCGAGTATGGCTTTTCCTTATATGAAATGATTCTCACATGATCTACTCGAGAAATATCCTTAAAAATACTGTTTTCAAAGTTGTCATCGTTATATACGGAATACTCAGGGCTTTACACGTATTCGTCCTCTGTGCTGGATAAAGGTCTACGATCATTAGCTTGGTCTTCGTTAAGAACCGTTCGATACGGCTTCGTCACTACCATCCAATGTCAAAGTATACAATCCAAAAGGTGTCTGAACTCCTAAAAGATGAACCCTCACTTGAAAGGATTCGAGAACTCAAGGAACAGCTTACCAAAGAGAAATCCACTGTGGAATATCAATTGAACAAAGAATCAAATAAAAACTTCCAAGACGTGGTTATCAGCTTGGAAAAGATGAATCTTGCTCAAAAAAATGTTAGGTATCTGAAAGACAAATTGCGTGAGGTCGATACATTAAGTGAGGAGAACAAGTCTTCAATTGATCGCTATGAAATTATCAACAGCGCGACAATTATTCACGAACTGATAGAGAAAACAACTTCAATTTACGACAAGATAGTCAACTTCAATGGTTTACTCGAACACATAGAGAAATCATTGGACCAAGAGCTGGCAGGAGATACGCTTGAAAGTGGCTGCCCTTCTCTTTTACATATTCATTTCATGATTACTATGGCGCGCGATTTTCAAGACCAATCAATTGTATTGGCCCAAATATCAACAGATGATGTTCAAAGAACTATGCAAAGAGTGTTCATACGCATGCCAGAAGTAATTTCAAAATTCGAAAAATTACTAGAATCCATTGTTTACGATCTAATAGAGGCTGTCAGGACTGAAAATCAATCAATTCTACTGCGTCTCTTCAAGATTATCGATTTAGAAGAACGCGAAGATCTCAAGATCACTGCAATCAGAAACATAATTGAAACTAAAGAAAAAGAGACAGAGGCCGCCAAAATAAGGAAATTGCCTAATAATTTCTCTACTGTTAATGCGCAAAAACTTGAGTTATCACCTCCTCAATATCCCACTTATGCTGCTCTTGCTCAAGAGGTTATGAACGGTACTATTCAGTCACGAACAAAGGCACGCGGTTATAAGCAGTTTTTTTTTGATAACATAAAGAAGTCTATTCATGATATGTTCATTGAAGTCAGAGAAACTTATCAAGGTGAGAAAAAATTCGAAGTGCTAAATAATCTTGATTGGATATTCAATGAACTAGTTATTGCAAAGACACACCTTTCAAAGTTTTGCCCCCCTCACTGGCAAATTTTCGACAAATATTACCGATACTACTTTGAAGAATTAAACAAGTTGATTCAGGAGCTCGTTCATGCTGAACCTGAGACGCTAATAATATTAGACATCCTGGATTGTGATAAAAATTTCCAAAACACATTAAAAAAGGATTTCGGTTTCACCAAAGATCAGCTGCAAAGTATCATTGGAGACAAAGAGAAAGAAATACTATTGAGCGATTACTTGAACCTAATCGTGAGCAAAATGCATGAGTGGTTTGGCAATTTGAGCAAGACAGAAATCCAAATATTCATGGAGAGAACGACTCCGCCACATACCGACACAGAAGGATTGCTGTTCTTGGATGGAACAAAGACCTGTTTCCAAATGTTTTCTCAACAAGTTGAGGTTGCTGCTGGTTCCGGTCAAGCTAAAATTTTGGTCGGAGTTGTAGAGAAATTTTGTGAGTTATTAGGACAAAGACAAAAGAAATGGATGGAGGCTATTGGAATAGAGGTAAAAAAATGCATCGAATACAATCACAAATTTGAAGAAGATCCTGAAAGCGTTTCGAAAGAAGATGAGAGCGCGGGTGGTCTAGTCGAATATTTAATTGCGATTGCTAACGACCAGATGAAAGCTGCTGACTACGCCGTCGCAATTTCTCAAAAGTATGGTGCCATGGTTTCAAAGGTTCACGAAAGGGCCATCTCTAATAACATTGAGCGCACTTTAGATGGTTTTGCGGAAGTCGCGAAATGCAGCAGCATTGGATTAATAGGTCTGATGTTTGACGACTTGAGAAATCCATATTCCCAGGTTTTCAGCAAGAGTTGGTATACAGGCAACCAAGCTCAACAAATTGCAGATACCCTATTCGAGTACTTGGGTGATATTAGGGAACAAATGAATCCATTTGTTTACTCCACGTTGGTTGAGAGCGTCGTCGAGGAGACCATTCTAAGGTTCATAGAGTGCTTGAAGTATGAGCATTCTTTCAAGAGTAAAAACAACAAATTCTTGGAATGCATGAAAAGGGATTTCGAAGTCTTCTACAAACTGTTTGTACAATTTGTACCGGAAGAAGAGAAGGATATTATCGATGACAAGTTCAAACTTATGGAGTTCTTCATGGACTTTTGCTGTGGCCCAGTGGATGGAATCCTAGAGACATGGCAGCTATGTCTGGATGTATATTGGGACTGTCCACTATCACTTTTATCAGCGATCCTCAAATGTAGGAAAGATGCTGACTCTTCGGATGTCAAAAGCATTATTGCGTCAGCTCAAAGGATAACACAGAGTCCTCAGAGATTGACACAGGTGAAGGCTGGAGACCCTGATTCCACATTTATTAGCCGTTTCCAACTTACATAAACTAAGTATAACTATTTGGCAATCCAGATCACCGTTATCAGATATGTCGCGGGCCCAACTTGAGCTTTGTGGTTATATAAGCCATCCTTCTCCTTATTCCAAGACCCACCTATACAGTTTTCGATCTTGAGATCCACATCTGCTTCCCCTGTGACATTTAAGCAGGTTGTATTCACTATGAACTTGTGCAGCGTTGAAGCAACGTTGAGTTGCCTCAATATGGACTCTGTAAAGGAGTTCAGGTCAACTGATTTGTCCGATTCAGGCAGGCAACCATCAATGATTTGTGACAATTTATTAGAGCTCACGGGTGCCTCTTCAGCCAAAGGTGAAGAATTGACCTCATATGTTGCCATTTCTTGGCTTCTTTACGAGTATTTAATTGTTTTCGTTTGAGATAGTTACATTTTAAGGTAGAACGCTTAAGCATTTTTCAGTTCATTTCTTAACACGTGACTGAACTAAAATATGAACATAAATATTTCACCTCCACGTGACTCTCTGTCACCTGTATCATGTAATAATTTTTTTTAAATTTGACCTCCACGTGGACTACCCTAACTAAAAAAATGTCCGTGAAGTGATCAAAATGTTCACTTTCATATACTCATTTCTTGTAGGATAACAGCATTTACTGTACCTCTCATTAAATCGCTATTAGTACGCCAATGTCATCTGCTCCATTACTACAAAGGACACCAGGTAAGAAGATAGCTCTTCCAACCAGAGTCGAGCCCAAGGTATTCTTTGCCAACGAACGTACGTTTTTATCATGGCTAAATTTCACTGTGATGTTGGGTGGTCTAGGTGTTGGTCTGCTCAACTTTGGTGACAAAGTCGGCCAAATAAGTGCTGGTTTATTCACCCTTGTGGCTATGGCCACCATGGTTTACGCTCTGGTCACATATCACTGGAGAGCAGCTGCGATCAGACGTAGAGGTTCTGGCCCTTACGACGACAGATTGGGGCCTACGTTATTATGCTTCTTCCTGTTGATTGCCGTGGTAGTGAATTTCATTTTAAGATTAAAATACGATTGAACCTTCTCAAGCCGTCTTTCTCTCTCTCTCTCTCTCTCTCTCTCTGCCCACTACGTCAACCGATGTACCGCTTGCAAACTATGTACATTAGCAGAGCTGTTTAACTATTAATTAACATCTGTCCGGCGTTGAGCTTTCAATTAGCTGCTAAGACTTCCGGGATGCATGTCCTAATAATTCTGACGGTTGTATACGAACCCCGCCACCGGCTGGTGTTGTGTGTCTCGTGTGACCGTTCATAACATCTGCTAGCTTAAGCTGCCCTGCCCTGACCTGCCGTGCGCCTGTCTGCACCGATCTCTGCATGTTCCTGTTCGGAGCCCAACCGATTTCCGGTTCCGCTCAAATCACGTGCACTTGACCCGCTCAAAACCCATTCACCACGTACAGTCCTTAACTCCGTATCGTCCATATACGTGCAGCGTGATACATGGCTGGTCCCCCCTCTTTAGGCTGTTCGAGCACTTTTATTGCCCCTCAGCTTCTTCAGAAGGGTACGCAGTTGAACCTGGCGTGCGGCTGTTGCAAAAGAAATCGTTGGCATAGGAAACGTCCAGGCGAAAAGCACCCCCCTCATCGTATGGAAGTGAAGGGCGTTCATTTGACGTAGGCTCGATTACTAAGATGCCATACGTCAGATGGGCGTGGGGGGCTTAATAGCCAACACTTTAGTTGTAGGCTCGAGAGGGGTACCCGGGAGGTTGGTGGGATATATAAAGCAGATAAGAAGGAGAGAAAGTAGGATTGATATAGCTGGTTCCAATTGCCATACTATAAGCAAATATGTTAGCTCGCTCACAAACTACAACTCTTAGAAGATTTGTGCGTCTGTACTCACAGCTGCCATTGAGCGTCCCAATTACTCTTCCTAACGGAACTACATACGAGCAACCTACCGGGTTGTTCATTGATGGCGATTTTGTGCCATCCAGACAGCACAAGACTTTTGAAGTCATCAACCCTTCCACGGAGGAAGAAATCCTTCACGTGTACGAAGCGCGTGAGGATGATGTCGACATCGCCGTCGCTGCTGCTAAAAAAGCCTTTGACAACGGATGGTCTACTGCAGACCCCGTTTTCCGTTCTCAATGTCTATACAAGCTAGCCGAGCTAATCGAACAAAATGCCGAAACGCTAGCAGGTATTGAGTCATTGGATAACGGTAAGTCTTTATTCTGCTCCCGCGCGGATGTGGGTCTTGTTTCCAAATATCTACGCTCCTGTGCAGGCTGGTCTGACAAGATCTTCGGTAGAGTCATTGACACCGGAAGCAACTACTTTTCCTACACCAAGAGAGAACCACTAGGTGTATGCGGTCAGATTATTCCATGGAATTTCCCTCTGCTAATGTGGTCTTGGAAAGTTGGTCCTGCTCTCGCCACTGGTAACACAGTGGTCCTAAAACCTGCAGAAGCTACTCCACTATCGGCACTTTTTGCTTGCAAACTTATTCAAAAGGCAGGAATCCCTAAAGGTGTCGTTAACATCGTGCCCGGTTTCGGTAAGATCGTAGGTGAAAGACTTTGTACCCACCCTGACATCAAAAAGGTCGCATTCACTGGTTCAACTGCTACTGGTCGTCACATCATGAAAACCGCCGCCGACACCGTCAAGAAAGTCACTTTGGAACTTGGCGGTAAGTCCCCAAACATCGTGTTTTCCGATGCTGATCTCGAGAAGGCCGTTAAGAACATTGCATTTGGTATTTTCTTCAACTCCGGTGAAGTGTGTTGCGCAGGTTCCAGAGTTTACGTTCAAGACACCGTTTACGAGGAGGTATTGCAGAAATTTAAAGAGTACACAGAATCCTTGAAGGTTGGTAACCCATTCGACGAAGGTGTTTTCCAAGGTGCTCAAACCTCTCAAATGCAAATTGACAAGATTTTGGAATACGTTGAAATTGGTACCGCAGAAGGTGCTCGTGTGGTCACTGGTGGTGAAAGAAACAGCGACAAGGGTTACTTTGTAAAGCCAACTATCTTTGCTGACGTCAAGGAGGATATGAGAATTGTGAAGGAAGAAATTTTTGGTCCAATCGTTACTGTCTCCAAATTCTCTACCGTGGATGAAGTCATTTCCATGGCTAACGATTCTCAGTATGGTCTAGCTGCCGGTATTCACACCAAGGATGTTAACAAGGCCATCGATGTTTCTAACAGAATTAAGGCTGGTACTGTCTGGGTCAACACCTACAACGATTTCCACCAAAATGTTCCATTCGGAGGCTTTGGCCAATCCGGTATCGGGAGAGAAATGGGTGCTGAAGCTTTAGACAACTACACGCAAACCAAGGCTGTCAGAATGTCAATTGACAAACCAGAATTCTAAAGAAAACAAATGAACACCTTTTATTTTTTTTTATTTAGAACTTTATATTCGTAACGAACACTGTATATTATTAGACTCATAGATTATTGAATACATTACCCAAGGTTCTTAAAACTAATCCTACTTGCTCTTCATCCTATTCTGTATCATGTGATGCTTCAAAATGTTTAAAAATTATTTTACATGACTGTCAACACCCACACATTTCCAACGTAGCACAAAACCCATACATGGATTATTTTCTGATTTGATTTTATGAGTGGAGTCTTGGAAATAAAGCGTCTCAAAATTTCGTAGTAGGCAGGGCGAGGGGCCCAGCGGGGGGGGGGAACACCCTCCTCCGTATCCTCTATGGCCTCCCTGGTATCCAGCTCGAGCACCGCCCGTTCTGCCCACTCTCAGGACGGAATCCTGCCCAGCTACTGCCTAGCAGTCCGTTGGAGCTCCGTTCCATGGGGGCAGGTTGGTTAGACACTGCCCAGTGGAGTGTGTGAGTGTGTGGGGCTTTTCACAATTTTTTCAAGCATCCACCTGGATATTGAAGATTGGTCTTTTCCCAACGAAGCCTACAGGTATTAACAGAGGATAAACAGAATGGTATGTGAAATGCACCTGTATACTAGCAAGAGACAATAGAACCGCTACAAGCTGTGGAAACGATGAATGTGTGATGAAGAGAACAAATACGATAGTCAGGGGACATCTTTAAAGATGTGCACAAAAGTGATGATTTGGAAACCCAACCGGGCTGGGAAGAGCACCAAGTTGATAAGTTGTATCCGTATAATAACTGCTCAATCAAGATTTAAGTCCGCATGAAAATTGCTTGTTTATTGTGATACGAAACATTTGTGGAGGATGCCGAAATGGATCGAAGACTTCATTAAACTCAGATCTCTCCCAGTATTAAAATGCCTGAAGTGTTAACAAAATAGTGGTAACATTCATCGGATCCTCAGTGAGTCGACAGGATTGCCTTGCTTTTCATTTGAGGGACATCTTTTACTAACATTATCGCAGTCTGACGCTATCACTATCCGTACTAGAAAGGTTATCACTAACCCATTGTTGGCCAGAAAGCAATTCGTTGTCGACGTCTTGCACCCAAACAGAGCCAACGTCTCTAAGGATGAATTGCGTGAAAAGTTGGCTGAAGTTTACAAGGCCGAGAAGGACGCTGTTTCCGTCTTCGGTTTCAGAACTCAATATGGTGGTGGTAAGTCTGTTGGCTTTGGTTTAGTCTACAACTCCGTCGCTGACGCCAAGAAGTTTGAACCAACCTACAGATTGGTCAGATACGGTTTGGCTGAGAAGGTCGAGAAGGCTTCCAGACAACAAAGAAAGCAAAGAAAGAACAGAGAGAAGAAGATCTTTGGTACTGGTAAGAGATTGGCCAAGAAGGTTGCCCGTCGTAACGCTGATTAAAGTAATCACAAATATCCTTACTTTATCATCTCAAAATACTTCTTTTTTATATTGTGTTTTAATATAACAAAAATCATTATCATTTGTTCTAAGAGAACTTGCATCGATACAACGATGACTTGGAGATTAATTCAATAATTAAATACTTGCACACAGTAGAGAGCATTGCTGTATTGTTTAAAAAATATGCCGTATAAGGTGCATGTTTTTTAACGAAAAGTTAAGGAAAAGGCGCTTGCAATTGAAGCACTATCAATACTAAAGTAAAGCTAACACTACGGTGGCATCATGATCTTTGGCCTGGGAAGATTATTTTACGTTGTTCTAATGCTAATAAATGCTGTAGCTGTATTGAGCGAAGAAAGGTTTCTGAAGAGAAGTATGTCGGCAGCATTCAGGGAGAAAATGAACTCTTGTGAGCATAAAGTACTAACAGCATTGAAATAGTTAATTTAGGAGCTAGTTCAGACCAACCCCCAGCATTCGGTCAGCAAGAAAGCAGCGCCAAGTCCAAACTTGTCCACTTGATTAGTGCAGTCCAAACCCTATTGAGAAGTATGTACTGAAGAAGCACTCTTTTCTGATAAATGCGTACTAACATTAAAAATCATTTCAGTTCCATTGATTGGAATAAACATTTTAGTGATCATATATGAGCTTCTTCTGGGCTAAATTAGCGAAGAAGGTCTTGAGAAAACCTCACAAAGGATTTTGAATCAATGCAATTTAATATAAGTAATACTCACACAACAGTTGGCTTAACCCATTGACAGGGATTGGCTTTTGATCTTTGACTACCGCTTGAACACCAATATAATGTGACCCCAAGTGTGTGGAAGTCTTTATGTAAAAAAGTTATTAAAGGCATTAAATTAAAAACAATATAAACATCAAATAGTTCACCAAACCCATAAGTTACCAATTCACAATAAAAACTCGATACACTTTCAATGAATCGCACCTAAACCACTGCCTTAGCCAAAATCTAGAGACTTTCCGTTATTTTATTTTCGATGAAATGTTGAAGTACTTCTAAGTGACGGATTCTTTTCTCAAGAGCACGCCAGCTATCTGTTTCTAATATGTTGTCGTTATTCAAATTCAAGGTAAAATAAGATAGCAGACATTCATAAATGAAAACATACTGGTTAACATTTTGAACCATTGAGATACGCTGCTTCCTAAACTTGTTAATTGTGATAATGACTGGATCAAATATTTCATTATTAAAGGGTTTTCCTCTAGAATTGTATTCCGAAACATTTTTGGCGGTTTGTAATTCTACCCATTCCTGCCGCAGATGATTAAGTTTTGGCAAGTTCGCCAAAACTGAATCAAGAGTACATAACGTTCCTGTACGACCACAGCCAGCAGAGCAGTGCACTAAAACGTTAGGTAGATAATCCTCAGAATACACCTTATTTTGAAACAGTTGCTCCAAGATCAAGTTCTTGACACAGATAACTTCCAGAACCTGGCGCGGTTGCACTAACACACCAAGATCAGGCCAGTTTTTTATTTGCAACTGCAGCGTTTCGAAATGATGCTGGTCATCATAAGTCAACTGGATCCTTCGAACATAAATCTCTCCATCTTTAATATCGGCTATTTCAGAAGAAGGCAGGCAATATTCTTCCAAAAGCCGGACGACAATACCATCGTAATTACCTTCCGCCCAGAATTTGTGACATTTCTCCACGCCATTCTCAAACTCATCAGTTAGTGTCAAAATTAGTGGGACATTGTTATTGAGAACACAAGTGTAGAAATCATTAATGGTCGACGTTAAGGGAGCCTGTGTGGCGATATAGCGAACGTTACGGCATCTTTCCATGTTTGGCGTTTCAAGTTTTATGAATGGATTTACCAGATAGTTTGCATTAATATAATTATCCCAGATATCATTTGGTTGACCGAAGTAATTTGAAGTATGTGACTTCTTTAATACTACCCTCGTATGCTCGTAAGGAAAAATATCTTTGTACCTGTTTTTAACGCCAAGTTCTACTCCTGAAGATACACAAATGTTTCGGTCATCCTCGTCAGAATCGTAAGAATCAAGCCATTCGGTAACACAACACTTTGTCAACTCCTTCTCTGGAGTTTTTGGTGAGTCTTCATGCTGTTTAGTTTTTTGATAGTTGAGTGACGCTGGTTCAGGATTGGTATTGCTGAGACAATAGCTGAGACGTTTCTTTTCAAGTAGATCAACTTTCTGAAATTGTGAAACAATATCTAATTTGGAAATAAGAACCATATCTCGGAACCATTGGGGCACCACGCAGTCAACTCGATCACTAGCATATGATTCTGACAGCAGAGCACAGCGCTTTTGAAAATTCAGCTTGTTGTCATTCCTGTTTAATGAAGTACGGCAAGGCGAAGTAAGATCGACACTAGTTGGACTGGTTTTGACAGGAGGAAATGTGAATTCAGTTGGAGTGGGAAATGCAGATTTTAGCTCATTAGGAGAGCCAATAGGAAATTTAGCAGTACCAAAGTGTTGTTCTCCCAAGTTGACAGCACTCAGATAACTCTCTAAGTTATTAATTTCTTCATGTTGAGGCATCTTGAATGGTGGCGGACAGCCGGTGTTCGCAGGCAGCTGAAATTTGAACAGCTTCGCAACGGGAGAGCATGATGATAACGGAGAGTCTAGTGGCGGTTGTGGAGATACATTAATATAAGACGTCGACTTTGAATAGTTCAAAAGAGGCGGTCTTATATTGGCTTCAACTGTACATGGATGTACAATCAGTTCAGGAACAATCTCTCTGAATTTATTGAACCCGCATTCTAAAATGCTCACTTGTGGACACGTGGAATTGCACCAGCCAGCATAGTGCAAAAATTTACAGGCCATGCCATGGCAGCCAATGCTTACCGCGTTGTCTGACGTTTGAGAATTATTATCGAAAATGACTACTCTCATTTTAGAAGAATCTGAGCAGTCAAAAACCTTGGATCGTACAATCACACGTTCTTCTTCTGGTAAGTTCTCAATTAATCGGTCCAGTGTAAATGTTTTGCGTCGCAGCAATGTGGATGGCAGACATACATGTACAGAACCTCGAATGGATGCACGAGAGTAATCTACGAACGGCCGAACGTCCAAGATAACAAGGCTCTCATCCTCATCCATCTCCATTTCTCGTTGTAACTCAAGCACGTTAATTAGTCTACACCCTTCAGGTCTCGGTAGTCGTACTTCTTTTGGCTTGAACGACGGTATCGAAGGAATACTGTTCGAGCGCATCAAAAACGCACTGGGCGACGAGCTCGCTGTAGGAGGACTAATATCCACTTTGGGACTTGTTGGAATGATAAAAGGATTATCATTTGCCACACTTCCACTTCCACTTCCACATGGCCCTAGTCCTAGTGTCGAAGCTGCCCTCCGATGCGGCCGAGCTGGACGAACTGGCCGGCCATTTTTACTCACAATCGAACTTACATCACCTATCAGGGTCGAAGAAGACGAAACGATCGAGCTTGCATCCGACATCGTACTTCGATTACTCCTAATGGTGCTCCCTGAGTCCTATTAAACTTTCTACTCACTTTTACTCAAGTTTGACCTCGTGTGACAACAATTATATAGGTGCGCATTAATATGCTTTCTTTTTTTCCCTCTGCTTTGTCGAGATAACCTATTACGTACCCGTGTGGCATGAAAGGAAAATATCCAACAGCAAGGGTTGCATTAATAGTCTAGATTAATTGTTTATTCCGAAAGATACCTCACACAGGAGCCATTGTGACTTCAGTATGATAATACTATGTAGATCACCTCAACATTGAGGTACGTTGTGGCCTCTTTGCTATAGATGCTCGCTCTCTATCTCTTGGTAGTCTTCAACTTGCCTTTTTTGAAGATCTGAAGCTAAACGGCGGGATATGCACGTGATATTGCCAAGCTTTTCGTTCCACAGATAAAAGGTCGCGGCGAATGTCGAACGGCGGAACTTGTAAAATAGAGGATACTTGACTGCTACGCCACATTCGATATTCGTGTAAGGGTACACGTATCTAAAGGGGTGACGCGACAAGGAATTAACTGTCACGTGATTCGGTGCTTGAACAGGAAACTGGAATATTAAAAATTTGCCGGAAGCCTATACAAGTATAGGTCTACCTACTAGTTAGATTAGATCAAACCTTAAACATGTCTCTACGATTATTTGCACGCAACGCTTTGAGAATCGCACAGATTTCTTGCCACACACCAGCAGTCAGGCCAGTGTTGGCGGTCAGCGGAAGAATGACGATGACCAGGTCTTTGCATGGATCAGCGATGATTTGGAACAAACAGAGCCAAAGAGTCGGGGAGGTTTTGACCAGCGAGGTGGCTCTCGAAACCGAGGAAGGTGTACATGAGTTGCCAGAGTCATTGGAAGCTTTCTTCGAAAAGAGCGGCTTTGTTAGTAAGGAAGCTCATGGAAAGAACCTAGCCGAAATCACCAAGACCACCTCTGATGGTGAAACTGTGCATGTATTTTTTGACCTTGCACAGGTTGCTAATCTACCATACGAGGCGACTGCGTTGGAATCCGATATGCCAGCTGCGGAAGAAGAGGAGGACTACGACGGGATGTCTGATAACTTCGCTAATGTAAATGTGGTGGTTGTCAAAGAGGCCGATAAGAGCGCGGTATCTTTCGAACTTTTGATGAACTTGCAAGAGGGTACTTTCTACGTCGATAGCGTGACCCCTTACGAGGATGCTACGGCTGCTCTGAGCGAGTCAGCTGAGGCCGAAGTCGCGCGTGAGTTGGTCTACCATGGCCCACCATTCTCAAATCTTGATGAGGAACTTCAAGAATCTCTCGAAGTGTACTTAGAAAGTAGAGGGATCACAGACGAATTGGCTACTTTCATTGGCTCATATTCTGAGTTCAAGGAGAACAAAGAGTACATCCAATGGTTGAAGAAAATGAAGACTTTCTTCAACTAATACACTTTTCCCTTTATTGGAACACATTGTTGATACTGCTTCTCCTTGGGTGTACCTAGATCTGCCCTTGTCTTGTATATAGTTAGATATTAATTTATTCCGTAAACTTCAGTTTGTACATGAATTATTGAAAAGTTTTGGTTTATATACAGTGGGGGATGCTCTGACGATCGCTATGCATCCGGTAGGGTCTCCTTTAATAGTCTTTCAGCAGTGTCTCTCAGAGATGAATCCGTTTCTCCGATCGATTTATCATTCTGCTCTATGAGCTCCACATATTCAAGCAATCTATCTTTTAACCTAAGTAAAAGTCTTCGGAATAGAAATTTGTCTCTCAGTGGTCCATTTTCTTTCACGTCAAATGTGGTTTCGATTTTAAATTGTTCGGCAAAGCTACTTAGAAAACGCACACATTCCAAACCGATATGGCGTAAGCTTTGACGCTCTGTTTTGCTAATTTCGCCGGAACCAAGTTTAGCAGTCAAAAGCGTCTTGATAAATTCATCAAGGACACTTTTTCTTGTTTCTAGAGTAATCTTGCCCCTTTCATTGCCTTTGTTGATGATTTTCCAACAAAAGATCCACGCCTTCCAATTAATAACTCTGCATTTAAATTGGTCAGAGTGTTTACTTTCAACGTGTACGGCAAATTTTCGCAAAGTCTCCAGCATTTCATTCAACGAGTCGCTGTTGTCATTTGTGTATTTCTTGCCAGATTGCCTTTCGAATGCCTTATAGACTAAGATCATAGAATTTTTAGTAGCTGCAAAATTAGCTTCTAGATCGTTGAATAGTTGTACCGCTAGATGTGAACACGTAGTTGCGAAGCCATTTGTAACTATTTTAATCATTCTGTCATAAATCTCTGGTGTCAGGCTCTTGGGATTTTTTGATTGCCAATCATTGAATGTTTCAATTGCAAGCTTATATTGCAAGTTCTTGTCACAGCACTCTAAGAACAACTCCATCACGAAATTGTTGATAGGGAAGCGATTATTAATGTGCCAATAATCCAATCTTGGAAGCTCCACCCCTTCGGGGCAAGCAATGGTATAGTTTTTTAACTCAATCTCAAAATACCTGTGCATTGCGAGCAGTGCAATTTGAGAGAGTTGGTTACGCTCTCTAAAACTCCATACTTTGCAATATGCATACAGTACTCTATCATCCAGAAATTTTTTGGGTATTTGCGCCATTATCGCGTCTGTTCTTTCCATGCAGAGTTTGTCATTTTTAATCATTGAGGCTGCCCGTAGCAGTAAGGTTGAGGTGATCTTGTCATTTATTAACGTTTTAGGTTTCATGTCGTAAAGTTTGAATACATGGTCAATATTAACACAATTTATCAAACATCCTAGGGCAGCATTGAAACTTATTTGATTGAGCTCGTTCTTCTCTATAAGTTGCGAAACTATTTTAAGTATCCTTGTCGCTTGTTTCTCAGTTAATGGACGTCCTAGTTTCGCAAGTCCATCGAATAAAATGGTGTGGCTATGCTCATTTGGTGGAATTCCCCACTTTTTTCTCCATGTATAAATATCAATGGCGGAGTTTGCATCTTGCATCTCTTTGCAGTAGTATTCAGTAATTTTGTTCATTCCTACAACACCCTTGCTGCGAGCAAGTCGTACAAGGAAAAGTGCCTTTTCCAGCTGTCCTCTCCTCAGAAATTTTGCTACATCGTCTGCTACTAATTTTGAGTCTCGTAACTGCTCTCCAGTAACACCTAGCATAGTGTATAGCAGTCGTCTATCATGGGTCATTGTTAGGAATCGAAGATCAGACTGACTCGTTGGCCCAACTTTTGAAGAGTCTAGTTCTTTCTCCTGTATGTCATATTTTGACTTAAGGATATGCTGCGCATGCTGACGAGTGTATGCTTTCTTATTCAAGTTTTTTTGTTTTATCCTCTGAGCTTCCACCTTCCTCTGGAATTCAGATTTTGTATTCCTCAAAATCTCGTTCTTTCTCTCGAAGTGTCCAAGCTTTTGCTTAATCTGAGAGCCATATAAAACAGAATGTATGCTTAACTTTCTTCTCGTCCCAAGCAAGCTATTTTTAAGCATCTGTTGGCTGATCTTTTAACAGTAGCCCGGCTAGGTTTATATTTGTCTTAAAATTTTTGTAAGTCATCCGAACATGTCAAGGCCTTGATGACATGAATATAATATTCAACAGTAAGGCTACGATTACTTACCAGAAACTTCCTTAACCGAATACTTTCCAAATTTTGTCATCTTTCATGGACCAGTTTGAGGGACCGATTCTTATTGAGCGGGTTGCACATCTTCTCAATAAGAATCTCGATTCTGCAGAAGTTAACGCGAGGTGGGCCCATAAGGCCCTAGAATACTGGTACTCTGTTGGCCAACCGGCCACACCGTATTTAGATCAGCTTATTTTAGCCTCAAAGAACTTTTCAAGCCGATATGGTTTCGATACAGCAAAGGGATTATCAGAAGTGTGTAGTGACCAAAACACCGAACTACTGATAGCACAGAAAACTATATCTCATAACTTTACTGATGCAATATCTCTATTGGAAGTCGCTGATGTGAACGTGACCTTTTACTGTTCAAGATTGGAAAGAATACTTGAATTGATGATCCTGAGCAAGAATTGGAGGTCGATAGATGAAATAGAACGTCGCTTGGAAGCACATATAAAAAACATCTGTTTGAATGTATCAACAGTAGATATTTTGGCATATCAAAGATCAAAGCTTCTCGTATGTGCGTCTTATTTCCTACAAGGAAGATATTTCGAGTGCTTAAAACATTTCATTACCATATTACAGGATGACAATTCAATAATACAGCACTTGACTACTCCGAAGAGCCATCCTTTTATTGATAGCGAAGAGCTAATTTCAATGATCTCATTATCTGTAATAGTTTCAATACCGCTGGATAATTATGAAGATTTTATTCATCTCGAAGAGCTCGAACCTTTTTTCCAATGTTCTCCAATGCTAACCACATGCCTCAATCTGTTAATAAACACGAGTTATAATAAATTCTTCAAAATATGGCAAGGCGGAATAAATGATATCTGCATAAGAAGTATGTTCCTTGATCAGCAATGGACTGTCATACAATCAACAATGCGAAACAAGGTCTATTTCTTCTATATGAGGGTCTCAAACAGAGTTCAGGCCAAATATTTGTCAGATACACTGGGTATAGACTTCGACACTGTGAATAAAGAAATTAATGAATTAATTGCTGCAACCAACTTAAACTTCGATGTCAAGGATAATGTGATATGTTTTCAAAAGCGGCAGGAAATTAACAACGTAATAGATGGAGTAAGAGAGGCAGATGCTATGATGGTCAAAAAGATAGCCTATCTTAGGCAGCGAAACGAAACTATCCGCAATCTTATACAGCAAGCAATTATAGAAAACAATACTCAGCAACAAACTACGTCACATGAAGAGGGAATGAATGTCGACGAGATGAATGAGCACACTGATTCTGATAGTTGTGAAGATGCGGAATAGTCAGGCCGTTATATAATGTACATTGCTGATTTTCCCAAAACTTGGTTATGTGTTTGTCCAACCAATTAACTATTATCGTTGAGAAAATCAACGCTAAAGCCAGAGCTTGTTCATTATTGATGTAAAAATATATGTACATGATTATGTTTTATGAAGGAAAGGAAAAAATCTAAAGTCAGTCTTTTAGAGGGGTTGTTATATCCTCATCGATAGTTGTCGCCAATCCATGTTGTGCTATGTTCTCAATATCGACGATTTCTTTGGCGGCTTCCACCGTTAAATTAGTATACGTATCCAAACCTATGGCGATATCGTCTTCAATCCTAATTCCAATATTTCTGAAATATGATGGATACCGAGTATCGTCTGGAATATACACACCCGGTTCGATTGTGATAACTTGACCTTTTTGTAATGGTTGGTGTCTGGAAATTTCAGGAACATCATGCACGTCAAGGCCAAGGTTGTGGCCAATATAATGAGGATAAAGCTTTGTCACATCCCAAGTCTGTAAGTTTGTAAGTCCAACATTTTTTAACTCCTCTTTCATAAACGCTACACTTTTTTCATGTATATCGTGTAACGAGTAGAAATTTGAAGAGGTACAAAGTGCGATACACTTTCTTTGCACATTTAAGACAGCCTCATACAGATCTCTTTGCACCGGAGAGAACTTGCCGCTAACGGGCCATGTTCTAGATATATCAGAACTGTAGCCACCCAAAGAACCCGATGCATCCACGAGTACCATTTCATCATCAAACATTACATTATCATTTCTAGTATAGTGAATGCACAGAGAATTTTCACCCGTGGCTACAACAGGAATATATGCAGATTTATCGCAACCACCTGAGATGAATTTATACTCTAGGAACGCCTGTAAAGTTCGTTCATTCCTGAATCTTTGAGCATACGCTTGGTTATAGGCTCTACCAGAAATCTGGCCTGCTCTTCTCATAATTCTGAGCTCTGCTGGCGATTTTATAGCTCGAAGATCAGCAACAACCTTCTTGATGCCCCGCACTTTCTTGTTAGTACCTGATTGTTTAATAATGTCTGTTATGGTCATTACAGAGGGAGCATGATTTGGAATTGAAAAGAAAGAATCAAAAAACGAAGAAGCACGAGAGTCCGTATTCTCCCTAGGTTTATCGAAATAAATGTACTCATTTCTTTTAATGATTTTCGCTACGTAAAGTGATAACTGACGAGTATCTGTTGCCTCGTCTGCATTGAAGATCTCACAAGCACCATTCGTACCGGAGCGATAGCCTTCCCATTGTTCAGAGAAAGCATCTTTGGGTGGAACTATCATGTGAAAGACAATATCTTCGATATTGTCATTTGGCTTTTCCAAAATCATCACCGAATCTGGTTCATTCCAACCCGTCAAATAAAACAGGTCATTACTTTGCTGAAAAGGATAAAACACAGGTCCAGAGGCGTATTTGACTTGAGACCCCGCGATGATAACACAGCTTTTTACTGGCAGTCTCCGGGCTAGTTTCACTCTCCTTTCGTAATACTCCATTGAGCTAATCCCTGGAGTTAGCTCACCAGATTTTATAAGGAAGGGTCGAGTTTCGTGTAAGGCTTGACCCGCCTGGAAAGCAGGTTTAACTCTATTGAGGAATTTCTGATTCTGCATGGAGGTCACACTCGTAGAGATCGAACGCAACGTCCATCTCTGCTGGGGAATTGATTTGATGACACTTCCTCTAACTGCTTGCAACATTTTTGCGAGTAGATTATGGTTGTCTACTTTTTAGTAATCCGTTTACAGAAGCCAGGAACTTTGAATTAGTTCAGAGCATATGATACATAGCAAATATATTTCTTGTCGCTAGCCCGATATTAATTTTTTCTTGATCATTTACTCCGACAAATGTAGATGATTACGGATGATTAACAATGGAGACATTACTGTCGAGAAAGAAGTAAAGCTGAGTAATTGTCCAGTAGGGTCTTCATTCCATGATACTGTTTCCCTTACCAAACGCTTCTAAGGGTCTTCTTTGAAACGCTAATTTTTCTGAATTTTTTAGGACTCGCATCTTGCATCTCCTTCATTTGAGCGTACCGTTCGTTGTGCGAGAAATCCCTCAGACTACCGTGCTTTCGCTTTCGGTCGATTGAAGTTTCTTGGCTATCGTCTGCGATGTTAAGTGAATGAAGATCAATTGAAGAAATCATCGAATTATCGCGGCTCCTATTACTTACGTCCGGTATTCTACTGGTAGATTCCCTGACTGATTGTAAGGCTGTCGCCAACTCGCTTTTAGATTCAATAAAAACCGAGCTATAGCATTTTTGTAAGTTCGGGGAATTATGGATAAATGTCCAAACACTTCGGGTATTGCAAGGTAGCTCTCCATAGTCATTTACCCAAATACCCGCGTGGTCGATGTCAATATAATTGGAAGATTTAAGAAAATTGTTACTGTTGTAACCTTTTCGGCGTTCATCGTTCAATTCGAATACACCATCAGTGAATAGAATGGACAGAGATCTGTTAACAAGATTAGTTGTTTCTTGGTCGTATTCTTTACCAATCAACGCTTCGTAGAGTGCTGTGAGGGATTTTGGAAAGCTGGGTTTTTTAGTCATGAACCTGTAAATTCTTCTTAGCATCATAAGAATTCTAAACTCTGATGAATTTATTTCTGAATCCGTTCCTATGCATGCAATACAGTTGGCAATCGTAGCACCCCTATAATTACCATAACATAGCCTGTGAACCTTCTTCCTACATTTGCTACAGAAAATCGTTTTAGATGAACTGATAGGACAAGGAATACCACATTCGCAATCGAAGGCAGAACACGTCTCCACAATTTGTGTTTGTGTTTGTGTGGAGTAGATCGGTGGTGACTTTAGATAACCTTGTAACATATTTGTAGTTTGACTTGCAAAATTTGGAGTTTCTAAATTTGGCTGAGAGAATATTGATGCTTCTTCATAATTATGGTTGTCGATCAAGTCAAAAGGATCCAGTTTGCGCATTGATCCTTCTGCCTGTTTCTTCGTGCTATCAATAATTGATAATACCTTTAAGGACACCCTGAAATGATGTTAGTACGAATTGATATACTGCGGTGCTGTCCCTGTTGCTAGGATGTGGTATACGTACTTGTGATATTTGGTGTCCAGCGTGCCTACTGAATATGTGTCAAGATCCGCTGATTCAGGGATTTTAACGGTGGCAGAAGGACCATTGCTGGCATCTCTAAAAAGATGTGGTTGGTAGTCAGGCGGAGCATTCTCGTTAAACATCAAACGCATTGTAAGGTATCTTTTTTCAGGCAGTGGCTCAAGTGATTGCGTAATGATGATGAATCGACGCATTAGTTGCTGGACAACTTTTCTAGAGTCCAGTAGAGAAATTTGTTCATTTTCATCATTTACTTGCATAGACACATTACCATTTGCGTCGTAACTGAACCCAAAAATATAGTTTTCCAGAAGGTCCGTTGGTGTATTTTCGTCTATGAATATACCCAAACTAAGAGCTTTCAGGAACTTGAGTTTTATCGACTGAAAAACACCCTTTTCCAACCAGTCAAGGAACAGGTCTGCTTCTGCCGTTTTTCCGCGCACCAACGTCTTGATCTTGATGGAGCTTGAATTCATCGCACTCTTATCCTTTCTATAGTTACGGTCGACCTTTTCTGGAACAAACCGCTGATCAACAAAGTTGTCATCTGGAAATAGACCCCTTAAGAACGATAAACAACCAAAAGACATGGTGAGCATCGTTTGGACCAATTTTTGAGATTGCTCACAGGTTAGCGCAGTGGACGTTTTGACTTCATTGCTTGTTTTCACCTGCTGAGCGGTTGACATTGCTATTGATTCTGGTTTGCAATCCTAATGGCGTTCAACAGATAGGAACCCTGAATTTATATGAAGATTTCGATTTAGCCGCCCAAGTCGCTGTGTTCGTCTACGGCGATATTATAGCTAACTATAGTCGCCTTACTTCAATCTCAAGAGATTGATACATACAAGCAACATCTAGTTTTAGAATTCATTTCAAGTCACATCAGAATTGCTGATTTTGTAGTCGTTCAAGCACTGCGTTTTCTCTTGAATATAATCAGGAGCCAATCCAAATTGAGGAGTAAAGCCTCACGAGAATAATTTGTAAAGTAGAAAATTGACTTCCAACGAAGTATGCTAACATGAGGTTCGGTGCTATTTCAGAACGAGTTGGACAGATTTCATAGTTTTGATAACAAAAAAAATTGATCAGTATTCAATTGGATGCCATCACGCGTGATATGTATGGTACCATAGATATTGTTCCAACGCAGATGGGATATATGGAGAGAATACACTCTAATCTACATAATATGTCTGCTTTCTAGACACATATTAGTATTACAGCGTAAATGATTTATACTATAGTTATACCCGGGAAAACCCATGAAGAATTTTAGGGTATATTGTGCGTTAGAAGTGATGAAGATCAACGAGGCTCGGCCCCTTGAAGTAATATCAAGCCATTGCCTACCAGTTAGAGTGATAGGTTCTTCTCAGACTTCTACTTCATCTTTGTATTTTACGTCTCTGCCGTGATATCAAAGTACTACACTATGGAAAACTCGTCGGTTTCGTCATTAAGTTCTAAAGATGTGTCTTCAGCAATTTCTCTGTACAATCTATCGACTGCTGATGGTAACGACAATAGCTCACACAGGGCTACATTTGACTACGATCTGAATGAGGATGCACAGGTCTCTAATATCTCAAGGCCTTTATCAAGGTCGTCAGTTACGTCGTCATTATCAATGATCGCAACGAAGGATGGAGTGGAAGGTAGGAAAGTTCATCGATATGGTATCCCACAGTATTCGTTAAACCTGCTTAACTCGATGACGCAGTCTCACTTGAAGAAACAATTACATCCAAAGAATCACGAAGATACAGCTTTCAGCAGCAGCCAGGACTTCCCCTCGGCCCCACCAATGACCCTAAGAGACAAGATGCGCTTGTTGAACGACAAATCTTACTTGCCACAGCTAAGTTCGTCCGGGGATTCCTTCGACGAAGATATCATGGATATGTCACTAGATGACTCCCATGATCAGAAAGGTAGTAAGACGAACTCGCGGTCATTTTTTGAAATGATCAATAGCGAGGATGAGAGTAACTTAAGCACTATTGGTGATGATGCCTCGTATCTGCACGATACAAGGAGCCTACCCCCAGTGTTAGTGACGGCAAATCTTGACAGTGCAACTAGATGAGTGGAAGAACCTCTTACCTTGGGCGACCTCGAACATCATAGCGTACCTATGTGTGAAATGAAGTATTTCCTATTGGCGTACCTGTGCTGTTCGGCCGGCTAGCGCTTCTTTGGCCAACTTAATGGATATAAATGTGTTTCAGAATTTTATAATTAATCGAATGAACTTTCGTTTTGGTAATTCCAGTCCCTTTTGGTGGCAACTCAGGGGTCTCTGTACCAGAGGCACTGCCTATCTCTTGATTCAATGATCTCGCCCATTGATATTCCTCTTTATAAGAGAATTAAACAATAACTTCCCTACAAGTCATTACCTAGAGTTTCTTACAACCTTGTAGAGCTTTGAAGGTTTTTTATTACTGGTTGTTCACGTTCTTTCCTTTTCGTCGACAAGCCAACAGTTTTATATCACACGGAGAAGCCGCTAGTACCGAAAATTTTTAAAATCAACCGCAACATAATCGAAACTAGAGAAGACAACGCAATGCTTAAAGTTGCGTTGAGACCTAAATGTCCCATTAGAAAGAGCACGATTCCATTCCCAGTTTCTTCCTTATTACGAGCAGCCACTTCTGTTCGTACCATTTCGAAGAAACCGGATGAAGTTTTCACTAAGCTGTCAGAGGAAAATGACCCTCAAAGGGATGCCTTCTTCAAGTATTCTTGGGGCTCTTGGCTTGTAAACGACCGTCAGGAGAAAGCAAAAAGAACTACCAAGTTTTCCCTTGAGGGGTTAAATGATGTATTGAGCCAGATTTATTCCCAGTCGAAAGAGTTCGCGAAGCAGTCGGATGGGTCTCGCATTCTAGACCCTATCGATAACCAAAATCGGACAGTTAGTCTTCCACACAACATTTCAGTGAAGCAATTGGGTACAGTCAACCCCAATGAGAAGATTACAGTCACTGCTATGGCCAGTATTCATGAAGGTAAACATCATAGAATTTACAAAGTTGATACCAATGCAAGAAAGTCTTTTGTTTTGAGAATCCCCTACGCTTTGGAGAACGAAAATACAATCTCGTTCAGAATTAATAGTGAAGTTGCTACTCTTGATTTCGTGGATTTGAAGCTGGGACTTAAAGTTCCGAAGGTTTATTGCTACGGCTCAAACTCTCTAAACCCTATCAGACAACCATTCATTTTACAAGAATTCATTGAGGGGAAACTTCTAATGAGAGATTGGAACCCTTTAGAGGATGATGCTAAGGACGGTGATGCTCATGTTAAGAAACTAAACACTGTCATAGAGCCGTTATCCAAGATGCAAGAAAGCATTTCGGGTGTTGAATTTAATGGATTTGGTAGCTTGTATTTCAAAAAGGACTGTACGAATACAGAATTGCCAGCATATGATGGAGAGACTAACGCTGATTTGAAGAGCAGATGGAGAATAGGCCCTACAACAGAACGGTGTTTCTGGAGAAAAAAATACGCATTAAAATTCGAAGAACATAAGAAGTACCTGGGGCCTTGGTCAACATCTCAACCAATGGATATCGTCAAAAACACAGGCCTGGTCGAAGCTGAGAACGCTAAAGCTAGATTGGCATTGCAGCAAGCTGATGCTTCGCCAGAACGTATAGATGAATCAATCTTAACTGAACAAATTCGCACATTCGAAAACGTTGCAAAAATATCCACGGCGTTATTCAACACAAAAACTAGCGCAATCCCTAATATTCAAGATCTATTAAAACCAAGACTCTTTCACCCCGACTTAGATCCTATGAACGTACTGCTTAACGAGAACGACGAAAATTCTCCTTATTTATTAGACTTCGAAGGGGCATCTATAAAGCCATTCATTTTGCAAAATTCCCCACAGTTTGTTGCGTATGATGGACCCAAAGTCTACAACCTCGAAGAAGATATAGAAGGATTCAAAGATATGCCAGATGAGGAGAAGATGCAGTATCAGTTCATGTACAAACGTACCCGCAATCAATATCTGTGGGAATCTGCTTTGAATAAGAATTTGAACAAACTGATATCATCTGTTGCACCTCCAGTTAAGCTTTTAAGGAGCCCTTATATTGCTTGTGTTGAAAGAAAGAGTGACATCGAATATCTTTTGGTTGACGAGGCATTAATTCAACTAAAAGAGGTTTGGGACGTTTTTGCCAAGAACGGATTGGTCAATGCGCAAAAATACCCATTGAAGTTTACTGAAGAGCAGATTCAGAAGCATGCCAAGGATTTGACTGCTTTTCATGAGAAGCTTATTTCCTCTCCATTTGCGGCCACCCAAGGTTGGATCCCTCAAGACATGTTTGATAACCTTATCAAGGCAGACATCCTTGTTAAGAACGAGGATGGCAATTATTCTCTCAACACTGCAAACGAATGAGTGACAGGATTTTCCTTTCCCTCTTTTTCTGGTAGCAGAACCCTGATCGTTTTATATTCTTCGAGTCGCCAGCATCCAAAGTGATGTAAAGTTAAGTTATTCCACGCAAAGCTAGGAGCATACCCAGGTGTTCGAAAATGTAGTCGTGTGCATTTTGGCAGATAGCTACGCATCAATTCTATAATTCTCCTAGGAGCTTTTTATCGAAAAATGCGTGACGACAATATCTACAATATTACATTTACTTTCACTCACGGTCGCACTCAGCATACGAACCCAAAACATTTATGAAGTGCAGTGGTTTAGTGGTGAAGCCCTGAAAACGCGCATATGCAATACAAATAATTAACGCAGTACTTTAGATAACAACATTTCTAAAATATTCCTTCCAACAATTATTACAGTAAGAAGAGCATCGAGAGAAGCAACTACCTGTCACTTCGAAAAGTCTAGATCAATCTGAGTTTGATGCCTTAGGATACTACTGTGGCGAGATACCATTCTTGAGCACATAAGATATTCATCACGAGCTTAAACCTAAACGACGTACAGTTTCCTGCAACGCCGTAGTCTGTCATACTGTACAGGCGGGCTCCGGAGCAACCACGTGCACTGTTTTTCAACGGGGCAAGTGCTTAAGTAAGTTTGATGGATGTTTTCACGTCCTAGGCGGTCCAAGTCAGAAACGCGGAGGCGGGAACCAACTCGCGCCTGTTCATCCAGAGACCAAAGGCAGTAAACTCGCCCACGAAAATGGTTCATGAAGTATTCTCATGAAAGCTACACTATTCGATGATCCATAATGATTGATTTGGGCTAGTGAAACTACATTTTAAATGATCAACGACTGTATGAAGTATCATATCACATGTGTGGCGGTGAAAAATTTTCAAGACAGAAAATTAAGCATTTTCCAATATGTGAGTAATCATCAATAAAACGCCATATATAAGACAAAGCAATTTCCCAAGGCAATAGCTAACTCGATACAATTAATCATTGAAAGAACTATTGGAAAATGGCCTCACCTCAACAAATCGACAACCTGCAGAAATCTTTTCAAAGAGCAGCGACCTTGTCAGGGTCTCCAGGCGCGGTCTCCACATCGCCCACGCAATCTTTCATGAACACTTTGCCACGTCGTATTAGTGTTTCAAAACAAACAAAGGCTTTGAAGCCTTTCTCTACAGGAGACATCAAGATTCTTCTTTTAGAAAATATTAATGTCACTGCTATCGATATTTTCAACGAGCAAGGTTACCAAGTGGAAATATATAAAGGTTCTCTACCAGAAGACGAATTGATTGAAAAAATCAAGGATGTCCATGCCATTGGTATCAGATCTAAGACTAAGTTGACTGAAAAAGTTCTAAGACACGCAAAGAACTTGGTCGTAATTGGTTGTTTCTGTATTGGTACTAACCAGGTTAATCTAGATTATGCCGCTACCGTTGGTGTCGCAGTTTTTAACTCCCCATTTTCCAATTCGAGATCAGTCGCTGAATTGATTATAGCTGAAGTTGTTTCTCTAGCGAGACAGCTGGGTGACAGATCGATTGAATTGCACACTGGAACATGGAACAAAGTCTCTGCGAGATGTTGGGAAGTAAGAGGTAAAACCTTAGGAATCATTGGTTATGGTCACATTGGTGCTCAATTGTCAGTCCTGGCTGAGGCTTTCGGTATGCACGTCTT
This sequence comes from Lachancea cidri, assembly GCA_030569995.1. Lineage (NCBI taxonomy): Eukaryota > Fungi > Ascomycota > Saccharomycetes > Saccharomycetales > Saccharomycetaceae > Lachancea > Lachancea cidri. The sequence goes on from JAJLUF010000065.1 coordinate 27,775, forward strand.
GTATTATGATATTGTCACTATCATGGCCTTGGGTACTGCTAAGCAAGTTTCCACTCTCGACGAACTGTTGAACAAATCGGACTTTGTGACTTGCCATGTTCCTGAAACCCCTGAAACAAAGAACCTATTATCTGCGCCCCAATTTGCAGCCATGAAAGACGGTTCATACGTTCTCAACGCCTCAAGAGGTACGGTGATAGATATTCCAGCTCTCATCCAAGCTGTAAAGGCTAACAAAATCGCTGGTGCGGCTCTCGATGTTTATCCAAACGAACCAGCTAAGAATGGTGCTGGCTCTTTTAGCAATGAGTTGAACAGCTGGATCTCAGAACTAGTTTCTTTGCCTAACATCATTTTGACTCCTCACATTGGTGGTTCCACCGAAGAAGCTCAAAGTGCTATTGGTATCGAGGTTGCTTCTGCCTTGTCCAAATATATCAATGAGGGTAACTCTGTTGGTTCCGTGAACTTCCCAGAAGTTTCCTTGAGATCTTTGGATTTGGAACAAGAAAACACCGTTCGTGTTCTATATATTCATCACAATGTTCCAGGTGTTCTAAAGACTGTTAACAATATCTTGTCCAACCACAACATCGAGAAACAATTTTCGGATTCAAATGGTGATATTGCCTACTTGATGGCAGATATTTCCTCAGTGAACCAAAGTGATATCAAAGATATTTACGACCAGCTAAATGAAACTGAGTTCAAAATCTCGATCAGATTACTATATTGATCAATTCTGTGTAACCTTACATGGAGAGTTTTAAGCAAAACATGTAGAAAATATAGAGTATCTCTACATATGTTGTTTACTGAATGGTATAATTACAATACGAAAGCAAGGTATTGACACTTCAAACATTATATTGACTGTCACTTATGTCTGTTTCTCTGAGTGATGTTTTCTTACACGTGACTTTATAATTTAACGTTCCTCGGAAAAAAAGTCGGTGGCAAATCGATTGGAATTCCTTAAAACTACTTAGCTGGGTACTGTACTAATTTGTTCTAAGACATCTTCCTACATAATGTCAGTGACCACTGCTGCTCCACTCTTAGCTTTACTGAAAGAGAAAGATAATTCGGTTAAAGCATATGCCTTAGAATCGATCAACGGCGTTGTTGACCAACTATGGTCTGAGATCTCGAATGATATTACGGAGATAGAGGCTCTCTATGATGACAATTCCTTTAAAGACCGCAAGTTGGCTGCTTTAGTTGCTTCAAAAGTCTATTATAATCTGGGTGATTACGAGACAGCTGTGAAGTTTGCTCTTGCCGCGGAAGACTATTTCAATTTCGATGAGAAGTCTCAGTTTGTGGAAACGATAATTTCTGAAAGTATTGAAATGTATATCAAGCTCTCGACTAAAAGCTATGAGCTTGGTGATGCTAGCATCCCAATTGACTCACAGCTGACGCTAATATTTGAAAAAATGCTGGAGAAGTGTGTCAAATCTGCTGATTATAAGCTAGCCCTAGGTATTGCTCTCGAAAGCTATAGATTGGATGTGATTGAAAGCATATTGAAACAGAGAATAGAACAGGATACAGAATCTAATTCGTTGAAGTTAGTCACATACGTCTTGACAGCTGCCTGTACAACCGTGATGAGCACCCCTTTTAGGATTAGCATTTTGAAGAAGCTTTTTGAAATATTAAGCTCCATGAAATGTCCAGATTACTTCACTATTTCCAAGATTATTGTTAACTTGAACGACGTGAACTTAGCATTAGCATTGTTTGAAAAGCTACACAGTGAGGAAAACGTCGAAATCTCATACCAAATCGCTTTTGATCTTGTTACTTCAGCGTCTCAAGAATTGTTAGAAGGTCTCATTTCTGGGCTGGACGCTCAGAAATATGACGAAAAATTGTTAGAGATTCTGACCGGGATACCGACTTGTGACTATTCTAATACTTTTCTCTTCAGAAACAAAAACATAGATTTAGGTCTATTGAATAAAACAAAATCTTCCATGGATGGCAAATTTTCCTTGTTTCATACTGCTCTCAGTGTCTCAAACGGTTTTATGCACGCTGGAACAACAGATGATTCCTTTATCAGATCAAATCTCCCATGGCTAGGGAAAGCTCAGAATTGGGCAAAATTTACAGCGACCGCCTCGCTAGGTGTCATTCACAAAGGAAATTTGACTGACGGTAGAAAGATTATGGAACCTTATTTACCAGGTAGTCGTGCAGCATCCCGTTATATCAAAGGTGGCTCTCTTTATGGCCTAGGCTTAATTTTTGCTGGCTATGGAAGGGAAATTATCAGCTACTTAAAGGCTCATATTATTGATAACAGTTCTTCCGTTGGAGATGACGATGTCGACGTTCTTTTGCATGGTGCTTCGTTAGGTATTGGTTTGGCAGGCATGGGGTCTGCGAATAGTGAAATCTATGAGGCTTTGAAAGAAGTTTTATATAATGACTCTGCGAATTCTGGTGAAGCTTCGGCCCTTGGTATGGGTCTGATCATGTTGGGTACCGGTAATGACACCGCCGTCCGTGATATGTTTTCCTATGCTCAAGAAACTCAACATGGTAATATCACCCGCGGTTTAGCAATGGGTTTGGCAGTAATCAACTATGGCCGCGAAGAATTGGCAGATGAAACTATAGAGGAGATGTTGAAACACGAAAATAGCCTACTACGTTACGGTGGAGCCTTCACTATTGCATTGGCCTATGCAGGAACCGGTAATAACAAAGCTGTTAAGAAGCTTTTGCACATTGCTGTTTCTGATTCTGATGATGATGTCAGAAGAGCTGCTGCAACTGCATTAGGTTTCGTTCTTATCCGTGACTACACAACTGTTCCTAGGATTGTGGAATTGTTATCAGAGTCTCACAACGCACATGTACGTTGTGGTACCGCTTTCGCGTTGGGTATCTCGTGCGCTGGTAGAGGTTTACAAGCGGCAGTGGATGTCTTGATACCATTGACTAAAGATCCAATTGATTTTGTACGTCAAGCTGCGATGATAGCGCTTTCCATGGTATTGATTCAGCAAACTGAGAAAACCAATCCAAAGGTTAAAGAGATTAATGATTTGTTCGCAAACGTCATTTCGAACAAACATCAAGAAGGACTAGCTAAATTCGGTGCCTGCGTCGCGCAAGGTATCATGAATGCTGGTGGCAGAAATGTGACCATTCAATTAGAGAATGTGGAAATGGGAACCCTCGACACTAAGGCTGTGATTGGCTTGGCAATGTTCTCCCAATTTTGGTACTGGTTTCCTTTAGCACATTTTCTATCTTTGTCATTCAGTCCAACTACCATTGTCGGTGTTCGTAAAGAAGATTTGAGCATTCCATTATTCAAATTTAATTGTCACACTAAGCCCGACATCTTTGAATATCCTCCAATGTTCGAAGAAAACACCGATAAAAGCGTTGAAAAGGTTGCTACGGCCGTTTTATCAACAACTGCGAAAGCTAAGGCCAGGGCAAAGAAGACCAAGAAAGAAAGCAAAGACTCTGTAGAAGAAAAAGCCAAAAAGGAGTCTAAGCCAGATGAAAAGAAAACTGAGAAAAAGGAAACTGAAACTGAGTTAAAGGATGACGAATTTTACAAGATAAAGTACGTTAGTAAACCATACCAAATTGAAAATGCTTCACGTGTCTTACCGCAGCAATTGAAATACATTGCATTTGTAAAAGATGAACGTTTTGTTCCTCTACGCAAGTTCAAAGGTGGCAACGGCGTCATTGTTTTGATTGACAAAACTCCAAGCGAGCCTGTGGAGCTAATTAAAACCGCCAAGCAAATGAACGATGTTGACGCCCCATTGCCCACTCCATTCAAAGTTGAGGAAAACTTGGATTTTCCTTAAATATAATGTATATCTTAAAATCTATTTGTGAAAACACAATTTAAAGCTAAATAATGTTCTCACTTATGAAGTTTGTACAGGCAGACAAAGGGTTTGTGAATGTTCATTCTGGGTACTAATCTAAATACGTAAAATGTACATACAATGCGTCCGATTCATTAACTTCCACTAACCGAATCTATTTAATGCTTCGCTAACCAAATCTTTATGGTCTTCATCAATCTCACCTCTCTTAACCATCTCATTTCTTTGACGTGCAGACTTCTCCTTTTCCAATTGTTTTTGAACTCTCAGTTTCCTTTCGTCAATGACATTCTGAGTCTTCTTACGCAAGAATGAACGTAAACCAGAATTCTTGCCCTTGACATCTGGCTTGACATCAGGGATGTCTCTGTTCGATTTAGAACGGTTTTCTTTTTCCGTTGTTATTTCGGCCAAGTCCTTCGCAGTCAACCTAGTAGCCGAAGCACGATTATCCACGGTACCGATCATATTTGGATCCAATGCAATAGAATCAGCAGGTAGTTTGTTAAGCAAAGTTCTAACTTCTTGTTCTTGTCTCTGTTTTGTTGTCTCGTATGGATTAATTTCGAGCGCATCGTAGTTGGCTTCACCTGCACCAGGTACTATCAAATTGGTCACCCCACTTTCGTGACCAATACCTAGCAAATCCTCGAATGGAACAAACTGTAAGTTACTGACCCTATTTCCAGGAAACAAGTGCGACATATAGGGTGTGTTTTTATTAGGTAGCCCACTAGATCCAAAACATGGTTTAGAAGATTTAGCACTCTTCAAAGCGTCTTTCCATATCGTTACGTGAGGACCTCTCGTTAAGGCTAACAGTCCAGTATCGGAAATGGCAACATTTGATCCAGGAGTAGGTAGGTTTTCTATCGAGTGTAGTTCTCTAAAGTTTCTTATATCCCATATTTTCATAGACTTATCGGCACCAGTTGTAGCCATATAATATCCCTGCCTGTCGATTGCAATGCTGGTAACTGGACCGCGAGCGGAAAGCAGTCTAGCTAACGGAGTGGGCATGTTTGGAGCCCATAGAGTAACTGTACCGTTACCATGTCCTAAGTGTACAACGGCATTCCAAGGGTTATACGCCATTGCAGATGTTGGCCCCAGTTTTGTTCTAAGTTCAGCGACCAGCTCTCCGGTGGAAACGTCTTGATATTTGAGCCAGCCACCTTGACCTGCCGTGGCCAGCAAATAGTGGTAGGGCAAAAATTCCATGTGCTTGACTTCGATGTGCTGCTTTAAACGATGTAGTTCAACACCTTCATGATCGTAGATGAATGTATATTTCTTTTGTGCTACTGCAAAATATTGCTCACTCTGAAGGTAGGTAGCCGCTTGACACGTCTCGTTAAGATGAAGTTCTGCACGGAGCTCTCCCTTCCTCCAGTCCATTGAAGCAACATGTCCTTTGCGCCCACATATCAGCAAGTGTGTACCATTTTGGGAATAATTTATAGAGTAAGGACCAAAATCTTTCAATTTCAAATCCAATGCCTTAGCAGCTGTCGTTACATCTACAGCATCTTTTATCTCTCCCTGCCTTATCCTGAAAGTTTTCTCCATCTCATTTTCGGCTTCCAAATAACCTTGCGTCTCTGGTAGTAAATATTCAGTCGCTGCGGCAGATGATACTGCTTGCTTGTACTTTTCGTCTATTCTCTTCAACCCGGCTTTCAACTTCTTGTCTTTTGTTTTCTGGTATTGAGACCGCTGAGACCCATTGCCACCTCTCTCAAACTTATCATTATTATGTTTGAACCTCTTTGATTCGCCGCTAATAGACGGTGATTTAGACATAGCTGTTATAATATAATCTGAGTTTATCCAGCGTTAGTACTCTTTCACCTCATCTCATCGTAAAAAAAAATTTTATCACTGAAAAAGAAAAGACATTTTTCATGTGTCACGTGCCTGGATATTTTTGCATCGTTGTCTTGATCAATCAAAATTGTAGAAAAGCTGCTCAGACCAATAAGGTGTTCGGTTTTATCACCATTCTGATGTAGAACTCGTATGATTATGTTGTCTCTTTCAAATAATGCCAGAATATTAGTTTCCTGAGGCGTTTTACTCTCGTTGGGACTTTTTACCATCTGAGCTCGAGAAGCTGTCATTTAGAAACCTTTGCATCACACCAAATCAAAAGAATGAAAAGCACAGGCGTAAAGATATAACCAGGATGAAAAATTGTCGGAGTTCAACTGCATCTAATTGTGTGGCAAAACTCTGACAGTTTTACAAATAATAGTAAACTTTTCTCTCTTGCTCGCGCATAAATCACTCTTTATTAGACCTCGAATTATTCATGCATGACTCAAAATTTAGAGAGATCATTGCGAAATGCAGAATAATTCGGAAATTATGTCGTTCTACTAAGATTGCAGAGACGATAAACCTTCTTTCAAGGCAGTGCCTCCGGATTTTTTCGTAGAATGATGAATTTTTTCAATAATGAGTTCGGAAATTTGACGTCTTCGGATAATGTCAACGTTAAAGCTCAATTCGATCATGTCTTTTACAAGAAGTTTTGCTTTGAGAACGCTGAAGAGGAATCCTAACTTCTTCAATGCCAGCAGATCTCTTCCTTTAAAATCGGCCATCAGTGGTGGAAAGATTCTGTTATACACGGCTGGTCTGATCGGTGGGGGATTTGCAGGATTTTATATAATGAACTCTAGATCTGCCATCCATGAGTACGTGATGTGTCCAATTATCAGATTGATAACCCCAGATGCTGAGAGTGGGCATAAACTAGGTATCTTCCTTTTGAAATCTGGTTTTGCTCCAAAACTTTTGTTTGACAAAGATGACGATGTTCTCCATGTAAAAGCGTTTGGGACAATCGTCACTAACCCAATTGGATGTGCCGCCGGTTTGGACAAGGACGGGGAGGCTATCGATGGTATTTCGCAAACCGGATTCGGGTACCAAGAAATTGGCTCAATTACCCCATTGCCCCAGCCCGGTAATCCGAAGCCTAGGTTCTTTAGATTGCCTCAAGATGAAGCTGTAATCAACAGATATGGTTTTAATTCGAGTGGCCATGAAGCCGTTCATTCCACCTTGGCTAAACGTGTTTCTTCTTATCTGAATTCTTATTTCGATGATAAGGACATGGACAAGTTGTCTCTTTATAATAACAAGTTGCTTGCCGTTAATTTGGGTAAAAATAAAACAGGCGATGAAGTTGAAGACTACCTGAAAGGTGTAGAGAAATTCCAATCACTAGCCGATGTGTTGGTTATCAATGTGTCATCTCCTAATACACCTGGTTTGAGAGATCTTCAAAGTGAAGCTAAACTGACCGATTTGTTGTCTCAGGTTATCAAGAAGAGAGATTCTCTAGTAAATCTAGGAAATGCCTTAGGTGCCAAGACACACAAGCCACCTGTTTTAGTGAAGATTGCACCAGATTTGACTGAACCTGAACTTCAATCAATTGCTGAAGCTGCAAAGAATTCCAAAGTCGATGGTATTATCGTATCAAATACCACTATTCAGAGACCTGATAGTCTAATAGTCAAAGACTCTGAGCTCAAGAACCAAGTAGGGGGTCTATCTGGTAAGCCACTGAAGCCTTTTGCTTTAATGGCTCTTAAAAGCATTTCTAAGTACACGAAAGATTCTGATCTAGTTCTAGTAGGCTGTGGGGGTATCTCTAATGGCCAAGATGCTCTCGAATTTGCCAGAGCAGGGGCTACTTTTGTTCAAATTTACACATCGTACGCCTACAAAGGTCCAGGAGTTGTTGCCAAAATTAAAGATGAGATTACTGCAGAACTCAAGAAGGAAGGCAAGACTTGGATGGAAATAATTGGGGAGGACAACAGATGATTACATTCTTTAAGTGAGACAAAGAGCGCATATTACGTACATACTTCGTGTAACAATATTCAAATTATAACATACGCTTTTAAACTGAATGGTAATATTGCAAAACACCGAAGAGAACTAGTGCAAAGCATATGTCAGTCAAATACATAGATAGAACATCCCAGTACTGCAAAGCTAAAGCCGCCTTACCTCTCAAATCCCTTATAGGAACTATCCCTTCAGGAACCATACTTACTATTTTCAGTATTCTGCTGTTGCTCTGCAAAGTATTCACCTTGTGAGATTTTTCAGCTGATAAAAGCAACTGATAGTATATGGAAATGGCGACAATTTCAAAGGAAGTGAAAACTGTGAAGAAATTAGACCTCTCAAGAACTAAATTGAAAATAGTGGAGCCAAATGGACTGTCTCTAGGCTTAGCAATGTAGAAGAGATACGGCGTCAACAAAAGCCACTTGATCAAAATAGTGTAGGCCTTCAATTTGTTGACCTTTTTATTATGAGTATCAATCATCGTGGCGTCTGCCGAAGGTGGTGCTGGTGTTGAGGCATTTTCCTGTTGTTGTACTGACTTCAAAAGTTGAGCAAAGATATCTGGTGTGTCTGGACTACTTTGCCCGGCATCATTCTGTTGCATTTTAGCTAATTGGGCAAATAAGTCCATTTGTGGGTTCATTCCACTTTCTTGTTTTGACTTGTTTTCCTTGGAAGAAGAAGCTGGATTTGAAATGCTGGCTAGCAGCTCCTCCATTTGCTTCGTAGATTGATCGTTATTGGCAGGAACAGAAGCTGAAGGGGTGGAGCTCCTTGAATCTATGGGCGATTCAGTAGACAAAAAACTGCTCTCAGTTTGACCCGTGATTTTGTTCAATCGGGAAGAGGCCCCTCCATTGCTGAACTTCTGTTGCCTTCTTTCTCTCAATATCCTGCGCTTTTCAGCCTCAGAGATCTCAGACATATTCTTGAAGATTTCAGTGTGACACTATAATAGTTGTACTTGGAAATGGTTCAAGCTAAATTTTTTTCGTTAAAATAAACAGGTATAAAAAAGTCAAGCGTATATCAACCATGCTTTAAGCAAATCTAGCCACGATTTCATCAAATTTGGCGTTGTTTGCTTGATAATCTTTACATAGAGAGTGGCCCGGTTCTAAGTCGCGTAACTGGGATCTGAGATCATCTGCTCTTTCACCCTGCATAATCGTCAAGGTGATTTTGTTCGCCAGAAGATCGGGCGTAAAGAGTTTGGCGCATTCTTGCTGTTGCTGGTAGTACTCAGACTCTAATAATTCTACAATTGACTGGGCTTCTGGGATGTGCGACTGTTGCAAATGTAAGCTTAGGAGGCCCAATTGAGTCTTCCAGCTAGGGAAGGACTGGCACAGTTCCTCGTAAAAGTAAAAGTTTGAGCCAGAAACTTCTTTACCAGTAGCGAAGTTGATGTAAGATTCAGCAAGATTGATTATTATCTCGTCATCGTTGGAGTAGTCCTCGTGAGTGTTCGTATGGTGGTTCAAAATATTGGATGCCATCGAGTACTGCTTGTCCAGCAAAGCAATCTGCACAGCTAGAAGAACTAGCTCAGCCTTCCCGTGTTCTTGGCTGGACTCAATGCCTTCAGAACAAGTTTTGATTGCGTCGTCGAATTGTCCGTTTACGGCTTGCGCGGAGGCTAGTAAGTTTAGTCCGTATAAGCTTTCGTCACCAGAGATTGCCTTTTCCAGGTCGCTTAAACTTTTAGATGATAAAAACTCCACGTAACCGTTGAATACAACACCCAACCCAGATTCCTCACCCAAAGGTTCATACTTGTTCAAGGCAAGCAAACACTTGGCTTTGTAAAAGAGTAACGCGTCATCTTGAACTTTGTTGTATTTTGCAATCTCTTGGAGAGCTTGCTCAAAATTTCCAGTATAGTATTGTTGTTTGACGGCAAAGTAATCCATTGTAGGCTTGGTATTGATTTAGTTTGTATAAATTAAAGTTGAAGGCGTATTATAATCAAAAGATATATGTTCGTTTCATATGATTTTCAAAATTGAAATATTAGTGGTTGTAGCAAGCCAGTAATTTGAAGGGAATACCAAGCAAGAATGAATAATACAGGTGATAGTCTGAGTTCCTCTTCGAACAAACCTAATGATAATAAAGCTCCTTTAGATCAAACATGGTTCAAGGAAGCTTATAAAACAGCGGTTGAGTTTTATGAAAAGGACCGGGTATTGGACCCTCGTGACAGGTTAGAGCTTTCAAAGATATACGTATCTGTTGCTAGAGCTCAGTTGTGGGGAGGATGGGCTGGTTTTGCTACAGTATTTTGTACTCCCTTTGCGTATCAATATTATAAGACGAAAGCAATTAGAGGGGTGAAAGTGCCAAGAAACTTTGTGTTAGGTCTAATGGCAATGCTGGGAACAACTCAATTGGTGGGAAATCGCGTGTACAATTCCAAATTGAAAGCACTAGATCCTGATGGAACATTCAGCTCTGCTGGTAAGTATGACGATGAGCAATCAGGTGCTAAAACAGGCCGACAAAGACAGTATGAGATGATGAAACTGCTGAAGGAAGGGTCGGCGCCGAGATGGGCTGGCTATTTCTATATGACCTACACTAACCCCGAGAGAAGGTTACCGGATCCCAAACAGAAGTTGCAACAAATGAAGGAAGGGAATTTCAACCAGAAGTCGCCTTTCATGAACCAACGTGATCCACTCGGATTGTATAGCGGCCCAAAATTCGACAAAAAGGAAGGGATCCCACCTGTTGGCGGGAACACACAAACTCAGTCGGTTGAAAGTGATGATGGCGATATATTTGACAGTAATAGTTCCGATAAGAACGCAGCACAGCATAAGTTGTCCTCTTGGGACAAAGTTCGTCAACAAAACAATGTAGAAAGCAACTCGGCATCGCCCACATGGTCGAGAATTGCCGCTCAGAATAGGACCCAGCAACCACCTTCATACTCTGTGGGCGAAACGGTTGACAGGGATGAAACAGATGCCACAGAAGAATCACAACAGGAGTTCGACGCCCTCTTAGAGAAGGAAAGACATGGTGAAGATGATATTTAAGCTGTACCTTGGCTATGACATGAATGATAAGACAAAAATTTATTCCTAGGATCTTTATAATATTACGACTATCCAACTTTTACATAAATATGAACGTGGACATGAACATGGTATAAAAATATTTCGAGGCTTCGCCTAGATTTAATGATTTATTATAAGTCGTTGTCGAGTCTTTTTTCCTCTTTCAACTTCGATAATTGCTGCAAAACTGTGTCGATTGCAATGGTTGCATTCTTACCTTGCATCTCCTTCACATCTCTATTTCTAATGTTGACAGACTTTTCCGTCATTTCCTGCTCACCCACAATGAAAATAAAGTTATATTTCAGCATTTGGCCGTTTCTCACCTTCTTTTGTAGAGTGTTACCGGTTAAATCAACATCTGAATAAAACCCTGCTGCAGAACATTTGTCACGAATTTCTTGAGCATATTCTTGATACTTGACACCAACTGGAACCACTAGAATTTGACGTGGAGACAACCAGAATGGCCATTTACCTGCATAATGTTCGATCAAAATGGCTGTCATCCTTTCGACGGAACCCAAGATGGCACGATGAATCATCACTGGTCTTTCGTAGTTTTCATTTTCTTGGTTATCCTTAGACTTGAACTCTAATTCGAATCTGTTTGGTAATTGGAAATCCAATTGGATGGTAGCACATTGATGCCATCTTCTCAAAGCATCTGAAATCATGATATCAATTTTTGGACCGTAGAAAGCACCATCACCAGGGTTTAATTCCCAGTTACCACCCCATTTCCTTAAAGCTGCTTCCAATTTGGCCTCAGCATTGTTCCAAGTATCTAGGTCACCCACATACTTCTCTGGTCTCGTAGAGAGCTCCATCTTAAACTCAAATCCGAAAACACCATAAACGAACTTCAAGAAGTCAAAAATATTTTCAATTTCTTGCTCGATTTGGTTTTGAGCACAGAATATGTGAGCATCATCTTGCTGGAATCTTCTTACACGAGTCAAACCAGACAATGCACCAGAAAACTCGTTTCTATGAATGACACCAAAATCAGCAACTCTCCATGGGAGTTCTCTGTAAGAACGTTCTCTAGATTTAAACATCAAACAGTGACCAGGACAGTTCATTGGCTTCAAGCCGAAGGTTTCCTTTTCAACTTCGAAAGTGAACATGTTTTCTCTGTAATTTGCCCAGTGACCAGAGGTTTCCCATAACTTTGAATTATACATGTTGGGAGTAATTACTTCTTCGTAACCTCTCTTGCGGTATTCTCCCCTTAGCAAATCAACCAAGGTGTTATAGATTCTTGTACCATGGGGTAGCCAAAAGCATGAACCAGGAGACATTTCATGAAATAAGAACAACTCTTGTTCTCTGCCGATTTTTCTGTGATCTCTCATTGAGGCCTCTGCTAAGAATTTCAAGTGAGCGTCCATCAACTTCTTGTCAGGGAAAGAAACACCGTAGACTCTTTGCAAAGAGTCGTTGTTTGCATCACCCAAAAAGTAACAGGAAGAGTTCTTCAACAGTTTAAACGCCTTGATACGCCCAGTGTGAGGGATATGGGGGCCTACACACAAATCGATTAGCTTACCACAACGGTAGACAGTTGTAGCACCGCCCTCTGGGACTTTAGTTTCAATCAAGTACTTTTTGTACTTTGAATAGTGAAACATCTTCAGTAGGTCCTCTTTAGACATCACCAATCTCTCAAATCTCTGTTTTTCCTTGATGACACTCTTGGATACAGCTTCAAGTTTAGGGAAATCGCTCTGGGATACTGTTCTCTCAGGGGTATCTTCAGGAGTACCAGGAGCATTCTTAATAGCAAACTCGTAGAAGAAACCATCATCGGTTGGGGGGCCCAAACAGATGTGAGCTCCCATGCTACATTCACAGGCTTCACCTAGAACGTGAGCGGACGAGTGCCAGAAGACTCGCTTACCTTCATCAGACTCGAAATCAAAAAATTCCAACTTGAGGGAATCGCCTTCTTTGCCTTCCAAGGGTCTTTCGAGATCCCAAAGTTGGCCATTGACCTTTGAAATGCACTGTCTTTCGAAGAAAGACTTCGCGATCTGCTTAGCGATGTCCATAGGAGTGGTCTCCCAAGCGACAGCTTCTTTCTCGGAGCCATCCTTTAAAACCACTTTCAATGGCACACGAGGCATTTGCGCAACCTTATCCTCATATTTCTTCTGCAATTCATCGAAGAGCTTAATTCTTTCGTCAATGAAATCAGGTTCTGGAGTTAAAATCAGGGATTCTTGCTTATTTTGCTTCTTTTTATCCTTCTTATTGACGGAGAGGTCTTTGACCTTCTCCTCAACCTTATTAATTGCCTCCTGGACGCTCATTGACGCAATGTGCCGATGTTCTACTGTTAATAAGTGTTATAGATCTCAGATTACGTGGAGTTGTAAAAGAAAAATTTTCTTTATCATACCATACGAAATACTACTCACACCTAGATGCGGCCAACTGTAATTACGGATAACTATTGCTAGTCATTAAGATAGATTATATGTGTGATTCGAATCTAGAGTTTTTTGCACTGTTTTCAAAGTTTCGAAGGCATTTCCAAGCAAACTTAGTGCTCTTCACGAAGATCGTAACGTATGATAACGTGTTTCACTGGCAGATGAGTTAACAGAGCTCGGCCAGTCTCGACAACAGCTAGCGTAGTGTTGAAGATTCCTTCTATGTCTACATAACTCTCTCTTGAAGTAGAAGCGAGTAGTTTTTTTTTTCTTTGCACTTTTAAATGATTGATATCTTTGAATTAATTCAAAATTTTCAATTCTACCTCATCTACAAAATTACGCCAAACAGTTCAAGTTGATTCAACATGACTTCCATGCTGTTAGAGGTGGAATCTATGGATTCCTTACCGTTTGTAAAGGATACTACTCCCTCTTTCGAGGGAAATGAGAAGATTATCGCACCTTCCATTGAAGAAGTAGACTC
>JAJLUF010000066.1:0-20080 GCA_030569995.1 Lachancea cidri
AAAACTCCTAAATATTCGTACAAGAAGAAGTCTAACTGGCTGTTCAACGACAAAGTTGAAGACATCATTCCTGCTGGCCGTATTGCGCATTACGATTTGAACAAGTTGGAATCTACAGCAAATGCTGCTGTAAATAAGGAGCGAGTCTTAATACTGACCCCCATGCAAACTTTCCACCAGCAATACTGGGATAATCTGCTTCAACTGACTTATCCTCGCGAAAACCTTGAACTTGGGTTTATAATTCCTCGTACTCCTACAGGGGATATTGCGCTCCACTTGTTGGAATATGTAGTGAAGAAGGTGCAAACGGGTAAAAAAGAGCAAAGATTTTCCAAAATTACCATCCTAAGACAAGATTCTCAGAGTTTCGATAAATTACAAGAAAAGGAAAGGCATGAACTAAAAGTTCAAAAGGAAAGACGCGCTGCCATGGCTTTAGCAAGAAATGAACTTCTCTTTTCTACCATTGGGCCATACACTTCTTGGGTACTTTGGTTGGATGCAGACATTATTGAAACTCCGCCAACTGTAATTCAAGATATGACTGCCCATGACAAGCCGGTGCTTGCTGCAAACGTGTACCAGCGCTACTACGACCAAGACTCTAAAAAGGAATCTATTAGGCCTTATGATTTTAATAATTGGCAAGAAAGTGATACTGGGCTACAGCTAGCGTCCCAAATGGGCGATGACGAAATCATCGTAGAAGGTTATGCTGAACTTGCCACCTACAGACTCCTCATGGCGCACGTCTATGATTCTGGTGCATCACAAACAAACGAACTGGCACTGGATGGTGTTGGGGGCGGATGCACTTTGGTAAAGGCAGAGGTACATAGAGATGGAGCAATGTTCCCCAACTTCCCATTCTACCATTTGATTGAAACTGAGGGTTTCGCCAAGATGGCCAAAAGACTGAACTACGACGTGTTTGGTTTGCCTAATTATTTAGTTTACCATATCGAGGAATAGAAAACTAAATGCTAATTCTGTAAGCTTGTTATCCTATACTTCTCTTTATATTTTTAGTTTTCCTACTTTTGAAATAATTGGCGACGTCGTTTGAAGAGTTGCTAAATAATTACAAAAATCCTAATTAGTTGAAGGGGAAAGAATGTGACCGTATTCATCTGTCAAGGCTTGAGATAGAACCTCCTTTGGTGAATGTTTGGTCTTTCTCACCAAATTAGTGACTTCCTCCAAATTCAAACCAAGGTATTCGGCCATGAACTTACCAATCTCGGTATTCTCATGGTTACCTTGCAAGTTATCCAATATGTTGAACCATGATGACTTACGGTTCGCGTAAGCATAAATATTAACGTCGACGGCGCTATGGCCATGTGTAGTCCATCCAACTTGAGCTCTGTTAGATATCATACCATTCAATTTGTCATTGGAGTCACCACTTGCCGTTATGCTCATCAATTCATTAACATCCTCAGAAGTATAATCTTTGATGCCTTGACCCTTTTCAAAAATCTCTTTTTCAATGAAGTCAGCTTTGTCGTCACCTTTGTAAGATGCAAGCATTTTGCTCAAATATTCTCCTGAGTGTTTAGCATTCTGTAAGAATTTAGGATACCAAGCATACTCTGGATAGCCCTTGCCGATTTGTTTAGCAGTAACAAGGCCACCAGTTTCGTGGTCAGATGTAGATACCATGATGGTCTCAACATCACTTTTTTCTGCAAAGTCCAATACAGCTTTGAATGCTTTGTCAAAGGCTAAAACTTCACGAACTTGTGCGGCAGGGTCATTCTGGTGGCCGGCATGGTCAATTCTGGATCCTTCGATCATCAAGAAAAAGCCCTTATTCGAATCCTTCGTAGCATCGCTCAAAGCAGTAATAGCAGTTACCGCCTCTTCTTCTAAAGATGGGTATTCAGAATCCTTCCTGTCGATATCGAAAGGAATGTCATAGTCAGCCAACAAAGATAAGAGTGGTAAGGTGACGTTACGACCTAGTTGCAATTGATCAAATTGTTGACGGTTGCCAGCGTAAGTCCAGCCATCTGCTTCGGCCTCTTTAATTAAGTTGCGGCCATCTGCACGTGAGCCACGAGAGCCATATTTTGGGTCAGAGCCGGAGTAAAAGTGAGTTCTCCCACCGCCGATCATAAGGTCGACCATGCGTCCCAGAGGATATTCGCCTAGCTGGTGTTGAGCAATCAAGTCCTCTTGGAATCTATAGTCCACGTGTGAGCTGAAGGAAGCAGGAGTCGCGTCGGTGATTCTAGTGGTCACTACGAGCCCTGTAAGGTATCCCTCCAATTTGGCTGCTTCAAGTACAGTTCCGCATGGTTGTTTGTCTGAATCAACACCAATGGCACCATTGTAACTTTTCAGTCCGCATGAAAACGCAGTTGCTCCGGCCGCTGAGTCTGTAACGAGAGAGTTAGAAGATCTTGTCCTTGAAGAACCAACAAGATGATGGTCCAAGGTTAGAACATCATCAATTGGCAGTTTTTCAACAAGTTGTCTATACGATCTTGTCAGAGAAAGAGACGCAGGACCCATTCCATCAGTAACAAAGAAGATAACGTTTCTCTTTTTCGAGGGGGAGCTATGGTTCACTGAAGATTTGTAAAGAAAAACTGATTGTACAGCCAATAGAATGACTAGAACTAGCGTGAAAGATTGTCTTGCCCATTTAGAGTTGTACCATCCCTTTTTGGTTGACTTACGTCCCAATAAACTTGAGCCTTCAGCCACCATGTCCTTTGGGATTAAAGTTTTATGGAAGGAATAGTTGTTGCATCCATCTGATGACCCTGATAGTACATTTTATTTCGTCACATTAAACGACTGATTTGTATACAAATACACAACGGACAAGAATCCAGCTTACATCTGGTTCTCTTCATGATTTCAACATGGTTCTTGACGAGGTCCTACCTTCACCGCATCCAGAAACCACACGTCATGTTCTCTTGTGTTTTTTATTCTAAACTACTTGTACAATGGTGGTTTGTTGACCTTGTTTCTTCTCAATCGAATAAGTAGCCATTCCGCAGACTCCCTGACACCTTGCCCGTTCAATGCACTGATCGGTAGAACTCTGCTGTCGCGGGCTCCCAAATGTTCCGCAATTTTGTTGAACACCTCTTTTATGTCTTGTACCTCCATCCGATCCTCTCGGTCTTGTTTATTAGCCAACATCAGTATTGGGATGCCTTCCACATCGTCATCCATCACCACTTTACGCAACGTGTCACAGCACTCATCTAGCCGCGTTCGATCAGAGCTATCGATGACGAAAATGATGCCATGCGCTTGCATGTAGTACTCCGGCCAAAGAGACCTCAGAGTTTCCTGGCCACCAATGTCCCAGAACTTAAGAATGCAATTTTGAACTGGAACAGATGCCACGTTCTGACCCACTGTTGGTGTGATCTTGTCGGGAGCCTTAAAGCTTCGGGAGTACTCTTTCTTTAGCGTTTCGAGATACGTGGTCTTCCCTGCATTATCGAGCCCCAATATGAGTATCGAATACTGTTCTTTGCGATTCCAGTTGGAATACAATCCTTTAGCCAGATGGAACATCTCAATGGGATAGTAAGACACCTGCTTGCTGCTTCGCAGATTCAAATATGTGATGAATAAGGGCCTCGCGCGCAGGATTTTTCTCGGTCTGGTTTAACGGTCAAGAAAAAGAGATACATGTAGATGAGAAGTAAAAGTTATCGAACACCAATAAAGAGGATATTATCAATATCTTCACGTATATACTTTATGACACAGCAGCAGATCCAAATCAGAATAGGGAGAGTTGAGCTTAGAAGCAGTAATATGACCCAGAGTAAGTTCCAAGACTACAAAGTCACGTCTTTTGATTTGAACTTGAATCCGCTTTGGTATTCTCATCTGCACGAAGATCCTGTTTGTCGTGATCCCTTGCTTTCCTTGGTACATAAGCTTTTCGTAGTCTTTCATGTTTTTCCTCGTATTGGTGTTGTTGTGTGAGCTTTTGTCGATACTCGCTGCAGCGAGCATCAATGGTTTCATCATCGAGTGATTCATCTTCTTCCAGGACGTCCCTGAACTCAGAAACACGTAGCTCAATTTGTCGCTTGCTTAAATGCCGTAGAATGCTGTCATGCTTGCGATGTGGATGCTTCTGGTTGGGCTCGTTCTTTTTCCCAACACGACTGAGATAGTTCTTGACGTTCTTGCGCTCGTTGTTGTTGGCTAGCGACTGCTGGATGTGGCCCGATGTTGAAGATCCTTTAGTGGTCTTCAGCCCAATTCCGTTATAAGACATTGGTTATGTGTCTTGGAGCTGAGTATGTCTTCCTGTGTCAAGAGACTGTGGAATTTTCTTGCTGATGATTAACCAATTCGTTACAGAACGTGTGTACGTAACTGCATACGTAAACGTTGAAGAATTATTACATAAGGCAGAGATGCTGCAGTTGCTAAGATTCCGTGCAAACCAGTGCAGGAACCACCCTCTCAACACTCAAATTCCAAGATAATGTATCTATCATCGGCGAACATAGTGCCTTCCTCCAGGTTCAAGGTTTCGAGAGCGCTGGTGCGGTCCTCATTCGGTACGATTCGGCCACCCAGCCAATTTAGGTTCCGCAGTAAAGGTTTGATTCCTGTGACATCCCTGCTTACGTAGAGCCGCAACCATGCCAGACCAAGAGTTGCAGCGTACTCCAGGAGCGCCATCAGCAGCGGTTTCGCGACACGCGATATGTCGTGCGAAAGAGCCACCTGAAGGTGAGTCGCGTTGCATTTGCACCACAGCGGCGCTGGAAACCAATCTGGACAAAATACTAGTCCATACATAGTACCAACTTGACGCCATGGTGCGGCAGGCGGTCCTCCAGGGACGCGCGATGACTTGAGCCCTTTCTCGTGTATAGTGAGCGCCCTTCCGACTTTCCCGACCACGTGACGCTGGAACGCAGTATAGCTCGTGAACCCTTCCACGAGGAACTCGCTTTCAGTCAGAAGTATAGCGTCCCAGTATAGTTCTGGCAGCCGGCCTGCTGCGGTCTGTAGGCGTGCCGTGTCACGGGCACCACGTATCGCAGCCATCCTGCAAACTATAGTAATGGAACATGGGAGCGTCCGTATGGTGCTGCTTGATGAGATGCCGCACCGTGAACGAGACCGCTACCGCACGTGTTAGCGGGTCGTCAAGTGTGTCTCTGACATGTTTATTTCCCAGCAGCTGCAGCAGCCGGGCTTCTTTTTTTTCTAATGATTGCATTTGGGTAACGTACTCTTGGAGAGAGATGTGTTTGAAATATCTGGTGATAGTACTCGGAATGCTTCAACAAAAAGAAGGGTCTCGTCAAAAATAATGTTGTCACGTGATACCCAATTTATTTATTTTTTTTCAATTTACTGTCACGTTGGGAGGGCGGAACGTAAACCGTACCCAGTTCATAAAAACGGTTCCCAAAACAAAGTTCTTCCTGCATACGCATATTTTGAATGCACAACGAGCGGAATTATGGCCAATTGAAATTCAGTGTCGGCTTGAACTTATAGCCAGCACATAGAATCCAAGGCACAGAAAAACAGCATAATGCCAGCCCTCAGAAATATGGATACGTCAAAAATTTCCCAGAGTCCCGTGAGCACTAGTAAATGCTAAAACGGAGGCTCTCCGTTTGAGCTGCTGCGCATTAAACAATTGGAAAGTTCACGAGAATTATTTTTTTCAAGACGTGCTTAATGACATTGGATTTTGCTTTTATGTGATTTGTAGTCACACTCATCTAAACACCTATATCCGCAGCGACTAGAATCTAATCAAACCAACCATTTCTCTGTTTACGATAAGTAATTCTTTTATAACAGCGTATAGCGTAGTTCATGTTTTTGGCTTCTCTGCATTTTTGCTCTCTCCATGACCATTTCTCAACAGTCTTCATCTTCTTCTCTGTGGCCATGTAATAACTACAGCTACCAAGCAATTATACCTTCTCGAGATTTCGATATTTCTAGACGTATAGCTGGCCAGAGCATTCTGGCAGTGTATGAGGACGGTAAGCGTCGAATCAAAGTGGATGTCATTATTCACGAGTAACCGCGGAGGGTTCTAGATCGTTTCTTCGAAAATGTGCGTAGCTGGTTTGTTTCAAAGAGTTTTGTAAGTTCTTCCCTCCTGAACCAACACATTCATACACTAAGTTCAATGATTTCGTCTCTCGATTTCTCTACTGCGAGGTTCTGCAGCTGTTAACGGTACGATCAAGAGCTTCCATAGTCCCTACTTCATTTTGGGACCCAGAGAAGTTTAAAGATATGTTTGAGGCTACACGCTATCCCCTATTGATACACGCAGGGAAATAAAAGGTGAAATTCAATGAGCTATCAAGGTGAAAGGGTACCACGTCATCGGCGGCTTGACATCCTAGGGCTATCGTCACGTGATCTCAACACAAGTCCAGAAACTACAAGGCCCCCCGAAATCAAGAAAAGAGTCACGTGCTATTTGCAAAAACTGACATATCCGCCCAGACATTATGAAATTTGGCCAGGCACCCTGACATCCAATACACCCGTACACAATATTCCCTCAAGTGTCAGGTTAATTGCTTAGAAAGCCTCTTAGTTAATCATTGGGTACTTTTGTTTCCCGAACAATTCCATACATGCAGAAAGAACGCCCCAGCGATTTGCAGCCACACCTGCAGCACAATCAGTGTAGCCGATGAGGGAGGTCCTGATTGAGTTAAAGAAGCGCTTCTAGCATAAGCATAAGCCGGGCTAGAATGCTCTGCTGCACTTGATTTGCAGGAGCTCAGTGCAATGCGGTGAATCCTAGCCCGCCCGCTTCTGAAAACCCCTACAGATGGTGTGTAGCCGGTCAGCTGCGGGTACGGTACAGGACAGTACCAATAATAGCTGGTATATGGCTCAGTCTAAGATGTCGGTACAAATCCGGGTTCTTTTTTTTTTTCAATGTGAGCAAAAGGTGTAGTAGTGCAGATGGAACCTTGAGTATAAATAGGAATTAGGAACCAGCCGAGTTCTTGAGAAGAAGAACATTAGAAGAGCCTTCTCAGCAAAAAAAGTAAAATGTCTCAAGAGCAGAAAATTGCACTCCAAACAGACCGTGAGGAACAAACGCTACGTGAAGAAGTTCGGCCTCCTCAAGATGATTCGGAGGAGCAGGCGGATTACGACGCTCCTTTTGTCCCCGAATACGCCCGTTATGGGTTCGGATCCGATGCGGTTCGTAACCACTTCATCGCTGCCATGGGTGAGTTCTGTGGTACATTCATTTTTCTTTGGTGTGCGTTTGTGATTGCGCAAATTGCCAACGAGGACGCTGCGTTGGACACCTCCGGGTCCCACCCAGCCCAACTGATCATGATCGCGTTTGGTTTCGGTTTTTCTGTTATGTTTTCGGTTTTCTGCTTCTTCCGTGTGTCCGGTGGTAACTTAAACCCAGCTGTCACGCTTGCATTGGTATTAGCCCGTGCTATTCCACCTTTCAGAGCTCTCATTATGTGGGTTTCACAAATCCTTGCCGGTATGGCAGCTGCCGGAGCTGCGTCTGCCATGACACCTGGTGAAATTTTGTTTGCTAATTCATTGGGCGGTGGATGCTCCAAGTCTAGAGGGCTTTTCTTGGAAGCGTTCGGAACCACCATCTTATGTCTCACAGTCTTGATGATGGCTGTTGAGAAGCATCGTGCTACTCCAATGGCACCATTTGCTATTGGAATTTCTCTTTTCATTGGTCATCTCATCTGTGTATACTATACCGGTGCAGGTCTCAACCCAGCCCGTTCATTTGGCCCCGCAGTTGCCGCTAGAAGCTTTCCTGTCTACCATTGGATCTACTGGGTTGGCCCATGTTTGGGTTCCGTCATTGCTTGGTCTATCTGGAAGATTTTAAAGATTCTTGACTATACCACCTGTAACCCAGGCCAAGACGATGATCACGTTTAGTTCCATGCTAACACACACAAGAACAACAACAACAACAACAAAAAAAACTTTCAAATCTTTTAGAATCTTTTACACTAATGTGCAGCTATAATTTGGCTCTCCTAAATAATAATTTATTTACCTTGTTCATTCTTGACGTAGTTTTTTTTTTTTTTTCATCTTTAATTGTTTCTCCTTGGCTTGATTTCGGGGCTTATATCGCGGCATGGAAACAAATTTTATGCATGAGAAAGCTAATAAATAGCAATGCGAAAAGCAGTACGAGAGAAAGGCTTTTTATCAATCGCACACACCAATAATGGCACTACGGGTTAGTAAAAGGATCTTTCGATTCTCTATATTGGCAAGTTTTGTGGTAGTGTGGCTTGGTCTGACCTTCAGCGAGCATCAAGCTACTACATCAATTAACCAGTATATTGTTGATAACATCTCTTCAGGCATATCAGGCCTCACGGGGGTACAAGAGGACAAGGTAGAAGGTGACGCTGCCAAAGCAGAGGAAAAGCAGCGTATGGAAGCAGAAAAGGCTAAGGAAGAGGGCAAATCTCAGGAAGAACTGGACGAAGAAGCTAAGCAACTTCTATCGACCGCTAACGACGACGACGACAAAATCAAAGCGACGTTTGTCACTTTGGTCAGAAATAGTGAACTTGAGCAAATTAGCAACTCAATCAAGCAAGTTGAAGACCGTTTCAACAACAAGTTTCATTATCCATGGGTTTTCCTGAATGACGAACCCTTCACTGATGAGTTTAAAGAAAGCGTTCAAAATCTGATTAGCGGGGAAGTTAAGTTTGGGTTGATCCCCAAAGAGCATTGGTCATATCCGGATTGGATTGACCAGGAAAAAGCCGCTCAGGCAAGACAAAAGATGGGTGACGCAAAGATCATCTATGGCTATTCTGAAAGTTATAGACACATGTGCAGGTATGAATCTGGTTTTTTCTGGAGACACCCTCTCTTAGATGACTACGACTGGTACTGGAGGGTCGAACCTGATATCAAACTTCACTGTGATGTCGACTATGATGTTTTCAAATGGATGAGGGATAACAATAAAGTGTACGGTTTTACTATTTCCATACATGAATTCAAAGAAACAATAACTACTCTTTGGGAAACTACTAAAAAATTCGTGAAGGAGAACCCAAAATACGTTGCCAAAGATAACATGATGAAATTCATCTCTGACGATAAAGGCAAAACGTATAACCTCTGTCATTTCTGGTCCAACTTTGAAATCGCCAGCTTGAACTTCTGGAGGTCCGAAGCTTACAGAGAATACTTTGACTATCTGGACCAAGCGGGTGGTTTCTTCTATGAACGGTGGGGGGATGCTCCGGTCCACTCTATTGCTGCAGCTCTGTTTCTCCCCAAAGATCAAATTCACTACTTTGCGGACATAGGTTATTTCCATAACCCGTTCAATAACTGCCCTCTTGATAAAGACATTTACAAGAAAGGAAAATGTAGTTGTGATAGAAACATTGATTTTACATTCCAGGGTTATTCTTGTGGCAACAAGTACTACGAAGTGAATGATATGACGAAACCAGAGGGATGGAAAAAGTTTCAACACTAAATATTTATTGTCGTAGTACATCTTCGCGTGGAAAACGTTCAATTCTAAATAGTGTATACAACATACGTTAACAATGACTTTGAAGAGAAGTTGAGGCGTGTCAAGAATTATTTTGAGGCCAACTAAAATAGAATCCGTTATTGACAAAGCTTCACTGTCATCAAATAATGGGTATCCGAGTGAGCAAAAGAATCTTTCGATTCATCTTGCTAGCGGGCTTCGCGCTGATATTCTTTAGCTTGACATTTAGTGATAATGAAACTGCGAACGCGGTCAATGATTATGTTTCAAAAAGCCTTCCCTCCAGTTTGGCTGAATACATAGGCATTGATAAAGTTGAAGGAAGCGCTGCCAAACAGGAGGAAAAACAGCGAATGGAAGCAGAACATGCTTTGGAAGAAGAAAAACCCTTGCAAGAAGAGCTGACCGAGGAAGCAAAGCAGTTGCTTGCCTCCGCAAATGACGACCCCGAAAACAAGGACGCGGTATCACTTGGTAGTCAAACAGACCAGCTTGCCAAAGCAGCATTTGTAAGTTTGGTCAGAAACAGTGATACTCAATCGATTATGGACTCCATAAAACATGTTGAGGATCGTTTTAACAACCAGTTTCACTATCCTTGGGTTTTTCTCAATAACGAACCATTTACTCAGGAGTTCATAGACGCTATTACTAAAGCTGTTAGTGGTGACGCCAAATTCGGGTTGATTCCAGAAGATCACTGGT
Organism: Lachancea cidri; assembly: GCA_030569995.1. Lineage (NCBI taxonomy): Eukaryota > Fungi > Ascomycota > Saccharomycetes > Saccharomycetales > Saccharomycetaceae > Lachancea > Lachancea cidri. The sequence goes on from JAJLUF010000066.1 coordinate 10,235, forward strand.
CTTACCCCAGCTGGATTGACCAAGAGAAAGCCGCTGCATCAAGGGCAGAGTTGGCTAAGGATGTTATTTACGGTGGTGTAGAAAGCTACAGGCATATGTGCAGATTTGAATCTGGTTTTTTCTGGAGACACCCTCTCTTAGATGACTACGACTGGTACTGGAGGGTAGAACCTGATATCAAACTTCACTGTGATGTCAACTACGATGTTTTCAAATGGATGCAAGATAACAACAAAATGTACGGTTTCACGATTTCCATTCATGAGTATGAAATTACAATCAAAACGCTTTGGAATACCACTCGTAACTTTATGAAAGAGTACCCTCAACACATTGCCAAAAACAATATGATGAACTTTATATCTGATGATGACGGTGAAACTTATAATCTCTGTCATTTCTGGTCGAATTTTGAAATTGCCAGTTTGAAATTCTGGAGGTCTGACGCTTACAGAGAATACTTCGACTATCTAGACAAGACTGGTGGATTCTTTTATGAACGTTGGGGCGATGCTCCTGTCCACTCCATTGCTGCAGCTCTGTTCCTTCCTAGGGAACAGATACACTATTTCGAGGATATTGGATACTACCATGGCCCTTACAACAATTGTCCACTGGACAAGACTATTTACGAAAAAGGGAAATGTAATTGTGATCAAGATAACGACTTCACTTTTCAGGGCTACTCATGTGGTACCAAATACTTTGAGGTTAATAACATGAAGAAGCCAGCAGGATGGAAGAAGTTTAACAATTAAGCAACCTTCACTCATCCCTCTTCTTCTTCTATTAGTTTATCAGTTCATGTCGTGGTTTATATCATATCGTTTACCATGATAACAGAAAAATTTTAGCTCATCGCGATGAGTTTGGGAGAAGTCTATATATATATAATAATCAGATGGATTAGCCCCGAAAGTTCGACTATTCTAACAAAGAAATAGATATATTTAGATCTTTTCTATGTCAAAAGGTTACGAAAAGCCCAAGAAATATGTCCCAGGGCCAGGAGACCCTAAACTGCCTCCTCAGCTATCAGAATTCCAGAACAAAAATACTGATGAAGTTTTGAAGGAACTAAATAGAATGCCCTTCTTTATGACCAAAATAGAGGATGTTGGTGAAAATGGTGGCGATAATGTTGAGCTAGAGGCGTTGAGAGCATTGGCCTATGAGGGTGAACCTCATGAAATTGCAGAGAACTTTAAGAATCAAGGTAATGATCTGTATAAGTCAAAACGTTATAAGGAGGCTAGAGAAATCTATGGAAAGGGTATTGACGTGAAGTGCGAAAATCCTCAAATAAATGAGTCACTATACTTAAATCGTGCTGCTTGCGAACTGGAGCTCAAAAATTACAGGCGTTGCATTAACGATTGTAAACAAGCACTTCAGTACAATCCCCAAAGCATCAAATGCTATTACCGGATGGGAAGGGCGCTTCTTTCTTTGGATAAACTAGATGATTCCAAAGAAGCCGTCGAATTTGGCTTAAAGTTCGATCCATTAAATGCAGCTTTACATTCTCTTCTGAAGAACATTGTCAAAAGAAAAGAAGAAGCGACAGCATATGAAGCTAAAAAACTAGCAGAAGTTAAGGAAAAAGAGCGTAAACAGGCAATTTTGGAGGCAGCTCTTATTTTGCGTAATTACACTTTGGTCAGCACAAGTAACCCTCCGGAGTTTCTAGAAAATGTTAAGCTATCTTTGGAAAATGATGAAGATATCGAATCACAATTGGTGTTACCGGCAGTGATTGTTTACCCTACAATTGATGAAATAGATTTTGTTGGAGCTATGGGGGAACTCAGTACCCCAGAGGATCTCTTAACCGTGATTTTACAACGGCCTCAAGAGTGGTTTGAAATGGATGGTCATCAACACTTTACGCCAAAGAAGCTTATCTGCTATATGGAGACTGAAATTGGTGGACTGATAAAACTTGGTAAGAAAGTTAGCTTTCACGAAGTTTTGAAGATGGAAAAGCCCAATGTACCTCTTTTTGATAGAGCACTCAGAATTTATCTTGTACCTAAAAGTGAAAGCTTGGACTGGCTAACCAAATGGGATAAGGACGAAGCTATCAAACGGCGTAAAAAAGCTAATTGAAAGTACATGAAAACCTCTTGTTATAAAAACTGCTATATCAAATACGTAGTGAATGCCAGCAAAAAAAATAATGATAAATTTACTATTGTAACTAATCTCTCCTAGATTCCATAGCATCTGCTGAGTTTGTCTTAGCTAAGGATTGCCGTGACTTTAATTTCGAAAGCCTTGAATTTTGGAAAACTTCGTCAATATGCAGAGGAGGAATTGGGCCAAATATGCTCTCTGGATCCCAATTTTGTTGTTCAAGCAGATGTTCCTGTAAATATGGAGTTTGCGCCCATGCTGCTAAAATCTTGTCGTCTTCTGCCTCAGAATCAGAATCGATATCGGGCAATGTTTGATCGCCAGCAGGACTTTCTTCGTCAGCTGCAACACCTATCAATTCCCTATGATCGGTAGAGTTCAAGTCAAAAAGCATAGTATTCCGGGAAAGACTATTGAAAAAGTTGTCATTTACAGGAACTGATGGTTGTTGTACTCGGCTGACTCTAGAGAAGTCAGTCGCCTCGTACAACTGTCTTGTTTTTCTCTTCTTCATGTCTTCATCTAACTGTGTCTTTCTCCTTAGCTGATCCTGCCTCTTCCTTTGTTGCTCCTTTTGTGTTCTCATGACTTCTGATAATCGTTTATCTAGCTTCTTCTTGATGTCCTGCTTTTCTGATCCTACCAGAGGAATGAGCTGGAATTTTGTTAGTCGATCATGGGAAGTTCTTGCCTTCTTCAGAGCAATTGAATCAACTTTTGTAGGTGGTTGATCCTTCAACTGAGCTTCATCGAGGCTCCTTTTTTGAAGAGGTATGCCATCACCCAGGTCATTATTGCTAGTAATCGTCTTTGTTTCTCGCAATTCCTTTGATTGGTCGAATAAGGTATTTGTTCTGCCTTCCTTGCCATCTTCTCTTTCGGTGAATTTAGCTGAATCAGACCTATTGGTGTTCAAAGCTGTGATTGGCGTGTTACTATCGTCCACGTTTATAGTTTGAGTGGCCGTTTTTCTTCTTTGATGATGAGGGCTAAATGCGTGCGTATACTTAGGAGTGGGAGATATGCGATTATTTTGTGGGTCAGTTTTAATATTGTTAGAGCCTGGAGATACCATGGTACGCCCGCTCAGCTTCGGAATTAGGGAATTCCTCTTAATCCCACTCTTGTTTGTTAAAACCGGGTTCACACGATCATTCTTCGAATGTCTCATCGTTGCTGACTGTGTTAGTTTGGGAATTTGAGAGTCGAAGATGTTCTTCAATGTATCCTTTATGCTTTGGTTTGAGTGATCTACGATTCTTGGTTTTCGCCTTTCTGCTGGTGATCCGGTCACATCAGCGGCAGATTTGCCGTGGCGAAGTCCTCTTGGTTCACGAACGGGACTTCTCGAGAGTGCCTTCTTTTCAGATGATTTTGTAGGGATTGATGATAATCTATCAAATACATTCCCACTGCTAGAACCATGGTTGGCCCTTCCTTTGTTTGGCGGAAGCGACATAGCAAAGCTCGATCGATTTGCAGTGGAATTGTGGGAACGCCCTCCATCTAGGTTTTTTTCAGTAACAGAAACTCTTCTCTTTGAGAGGTTACTTGATAACGCCTGAACAACCAATGGATCTTTGTTAGGTAATGGAACAAACATGTTTGATCTTCTCTGAGATCGATCTCTAATCGAAAGGGGAATTCGCTGGTCAGTATTCGACAGTGAGTGGTCCTCTTTCTTTTTGCGCAATTCAGACCTTCTTAAAATCTCAGTATTAACTTGCTCTTGGCGGTGAGCATCGAAAATTTCGCTGCTCTTTGTCCTTTGTTTGGTTTGTTCCGTTTTATCCTCATTCTTTGGGGAATTATCTTGAAGGTGGTTGTAATCAGTTACTTGAAGTGTTCTCTCTGTTTTGTATGGTGACCAAGGTGAAGATTTTAGCACATCTTTTTTAGTGCCCAATGTAGAGGCGTTTGACGTATATTTTGTTTCTTCCAAGGCTAGATCTTGGCTTTCCGGATGTTTTCGTTGTTTTACGTCATCAGTTGCATTGCTTTCATTTCGTAGTTTCCCTTCTATCTTGAATTTCTCCGAAACATCACTTGAACTATTGTCAAGGTGGCTCTTATGCTCAATGTCATCAATAGGCAGCGACTTAGGAGTCGCATGTGTAATTAGGTTTTCCGTTCTCTTTGGCGTTTTCTTGTCAACTATTATCTCTTCTTCAGCTGAGCTTCTTTCCGGACTTGCTATATGCTTATCTTGGCCTATGATATATGACATTGCCCTTAGCTCATGGTTCAACCATTCATTACTAGCATTGCAAGTTGAACTTATCTTGTCTTGTCCTTCACTGAGCACGTCGTTGAATTTGTTGAGAGATTCCAGGATAGATCTCGAGCTACCCTGGGTATACCTTGTTTTGCGTTTAGCAGTTTTCACTGCCCAATCCATCGCAGTTAAAACTCCAAGCATTTTCTATATTAGTAGTTCCTCTGTTCGATGGCGCCTGTTTATCTTTAATTGATATCATTTACGACGGACTTTTGAATTTCTTCCCTCTTAGATATCAATTGATTCACTATTACCAATACCCCCGAAGCTTGGCCATAATTAAAAGAAGGCTCAGTCTAGTTAGTAAGCATCAGCCAAGTCGAATGGGATGCATTTAGAAATTAATAACAAAACTGCACCGGGCTTATTTCCTCATCTGCAATACGAGAATGGGGCGACGATAGAGAAACCGGTTGATGCTGTGTCCGTGGACTCACTGCTCTTCCAACAAATGGTTAATGAACTGCCTGTCGGGTATGAAAATTATATGCATAAAGACAAGTTTTATTTAACAAGACTTTACAATCAGAAAGCCTCAACAGCTGGAGGTAATAACGTAATCTATGAAAGTTTCGCAGAATATGATAAGACTTTAAGAAAAGAGACGAAGATGAGACACCTCTTGGAAACACTTGAAAATGTCCAGTCCAATATAGGTTTGGAGTTGCCCAAAGTTGACAATGCAGAGGCTATATACACTCATACAATACCAGTTACAGCGCAGATTCGTAGGAGTCCAAGGAGGTCTTTTATGTCTTTATTTCGTCGCAAAGGTAACAGTGGTAAGCCGCATACGTCTGATTACGACAATCAAATGTACGAAAGCCCTTCTAATTTCACTGCAATAGTAGACGAAGGTAACCCGGAATGTGCTTTTATCGATTTTCGTTATGAGAAGAAAGCCCCAATAGTGCAAGAAGAGATAGAACCATCGTCGACGTGGACGATTGAATATTTGGATGATAACGAAGAAAACCAGCAAGTTGCCAAGAAAAGTCGCAATCAAATCACAATACAGAGGAAGCTAAAAGTTCGACATCTTCAAATGATTTCTCTGGGGGCAACCATAGGTGTAGGCCTCTTTCTAAATTCCGGAAAAGCTTTCTCTATTGGAGGACCTCTAGGTGCCTTTATAGGATATATCTTTGGTGGCTTCATAATTTTGGCCACCTTACTTTCTTTTGCGGAGATTGTCGCTCTTATTCCACTAATTACAGGTATTTCAGGGTTATCCTCAAGGTTTGTTGGTGACGCTTTCGGTTTTAGTGTAGGTTGGATCCATTGGCTGTCTTATGCGACAGCCTTTCCATCAGAATTGATTGCTTCTACGATAATGCTATCATACTACTCTAATCTTGCAGGAATTGCAACACGTAAATCTCTCGCGGCAGTAACTATAACGGTAATGATCATTGGTTTAACTTTTCTCAACTTAATGGACGTCAGAGTTTACGGAGAATTTGAGTATTACGCGAGTGCCTTTAAACTTATAGTGGTTGTATTATTGATCCTATTAATGATTGTTTTAAATGCCGGTGGGCTTCAAAATTCCTATATTGGATTCAAATATTGGGATCCATCCAATTCCCCGATGGAAGAAATAACTTTTGGCCCGTTTAGGCCAACTTTTGATTTAAAAGACAAGGGTGATGGTTCAAAGAACGGTATTTCTGGGTTTGGGGGTGTTGTCTTAAGCTGTATTGCAACCACACTTGTTTCTGTCTTCTCATATGTTGGATCAGAGATTGGCTTTGTTGCTGCTGGTGAAGCTGAAAATCCAAGAAAGGCTGTTCCTTCTGTAACAAAGAGAATTTTCACAAGAGTAATTGTTTTTTATTTGCTCTCGATCTTTGTCGTAGGGCTAAATTTTTATTCAGGTGACCCAAGGTTGATGCGGTATTACGCTGGTAGTAGTGGCGTTCTGTCAAGCGAAGACTACAAAGCGTACGAAAGTGTTATTGACGCCACTGGTGGTGTCAATTGTCATGCGATAATAACCCAAAAGCTATTCACAAATGAAAACTCAAACCAGTCACCATGGGTTATAGCATTGCAATCTTTCAAGCAATGCACTCTGTCGTCTTTCACCAATGGTGTATTCGTGGCAATCGGAATCTCGGCAGCAAGCTCACAACTCTACGCCTCAAGTCGAACACTATATGCAATGGCAACACAAAATAAGGCCCCACTTGTTTTTACATGGTGTAGTAAGAATGGCGTCCCTTACATGGCTGTGTTATTTTCTGCAATGTTTGGCTTTCTGGGTCTACTTTGTTTGAATATGAATAGTACGGATGTTTTTATTATTTTCATCAATATTGGCGCTATGGGCAGTGTAATAATGTGGTTCGGAATGAATTTGTCATTCTTAAGATTCTTTTATGCCTTAAAATGCAGGCCTGATATAGTATCTCGTGATTCGAAAGAATATCCTTATAAATCACCATTTCAGCCTTACCTGTCAATTTTCGGAATGGTTTCCACTATTTTACTACTGATATTCAATGGGCTCCAAAACTTTTTTTTCTGGGACACAGAGAATTTCATATGCTCTTATCTTACAATCGTACTCTTCGGAGTACTCTATGTCGGTTATGGTTGGATTAGAGGCTCGAAAATAAACAAACTGGAGCAGATAGATATGGATTCAGGACGTAGAGAAATGGATCGAATCATTTGGGAAGAGGATGTTAATTATTCTCTCAATTTAAAGGAGCTTTTAAAGAAGATTTTTAGTTATTTATAATGTTTCTCACATTTTTCGACATTTAATTCAATAATCTAGGTTAAGATAGAGAAGTTCTTTAAAATTATTAGGAATGACACGAGAGTCATAAAAAAATTATATCCATTCTACGATGAAATAAATCTTCACCGAGAATGATTTCGTTTATAAATTAACATGTCCTCAAGAATTCTTTAAGGCTTATAAGCTCTTCATCCTCGCTTGACTGAGAAGGAGATTCTTTCCCCTCTTCGACTGACGAAAAGTTCATTAAACTAAGACCAGTAGGATGTGCAGGTCGGCTGTCCTTGAGGGGTGTATGGAATGTAGGTGAACCCAATGAATAAGATTTGGTGAGTTCCCCGGTGTGTAGATCAATGGTAGCGGGGGCCACGTCACCAGTCTCTGGAAATCCAGCAAAAATAGGGCCGGCCTTTTTGAATCGACTCTTCAAATGTGCCAGACTTTGAAAATGACCTTCAGAATTTCTTCGAATTTGTTCATTTGTGTTCTCGATAGTTAACTGAGGAGAGATTGCTTCAGTGTGCGATAAAGAATGATGCCTCCGCGGACCTGCGTCTAATTGGAGCTCCTTAATACTTTGGTGATCGTCAAGAGGGTCTGAATTGCTCAATACATTGTTTTTTAGAAAATAGGAAAGGCTTGGCAAATTCTTGTCTAGCGACATTGCGCTTGTTCTCTGATGATGAGCTCTTTTCGGCCTGCGAAAAAGCTCATCATCCTTACTCCCAATGGATGCTATCGAAGGAATACTTCCACGTCTCTCAAAACTCAGTAATGACCTTCTTGGACTGCTGTCGCCACTTTTCCTTCTTTTCTGTTGAACAGATGTCTTGAACATATCTAGGAGCCCAGAATCTTTATCATTGGAGTCACTCTCCATGCTAAGACTATATCGTCTCAATTTATTAAAGAGAGCCTCACTTTTTGATTCTTCATTGTTGAAGCTCTCGATGCCAATACCAGATTCCGCTGAAGTGGTATTTGTGCGATGATGTCCGATACTCTCAGAAAATTCAGAGGTTCTCTCCAAAGTCGACGTGGGGCTCCTAGGATTTGCTCTTCCGTTTGTTGCGAGCCAATCGCTACAATCAGTAATAGATGGACTAGGAAAACTAAAATTACGTAGCCGTTTGGCTTCTGTACCACTCTCGACCCTTATTGGACTATCTAGCAAGGCATTTTTGCTATTATTTGCCTCTTTTGTCTTGAACCCAGGAATGTATCCAACACTATCAACCCACCTGTCCAATGGCATGTCCTGTGATGATTGATATTATTTATTACTTTGAGATATTTGCTTCTGCTTTATATTATACATTTATACTATCCATATCATATGAAATACCAAACAAGAGTGAATATATGAAATAATGGGAAAAGATAAAGGAACCGTGTTTGCCGCGTCTAAATGACATACGGTTACTTAAGTCCATGACTTGGCAATATTTACAGGCGTTCCAGGCATCTGTTCCTAAAGCTAGAAGTTTCGAACGGCAAGAAAAACTGTTCTTAGTGCTGTTTCTAGTAAATAAGAAAAGTAGACGTGTCTACCAGTTTGCTGTCACAGTACCGTCTTGTGAAATAATCGGTTTGTCTGTGGCTGTCTAATGGTGGTGCTGGCACAGCGATCGCCGTTTTTGCCTGATGAAAATGCAAAATTGTATGATAAAAAACCGGAAGTAGAAAAGACAAGAGCAAACCAACTAGGAGATTGCGCAGTAAAAGATGTTTCTTTGCAAAAGTAACACCTGCAGAGAGGAGTAACTTTAACACCGAAGGGAAAGGAAAAAGGATATCACCTTATCGGCGTAATTTTCATATTCAATGTCAGTCATGAGAGGTCATATAGAGACTGTATCAGCCCAAAGAAAGCGTGCATTTCGTAGCATAGAGTATGAAGTGCAACTCTAGAAATTTTATGTACGCATATTTTTAATTTTGCATGTAATCGAGCCCAGATGATGAGTGAATGATTCTTTGAACCTCTACTTTTGCGTTGATCACTGTTTATAACTATCGGGGCCGCTTGTCCGGTTGTACAAATTTACTATTAAAGATGTTACAATCTATATATTAAGCATTGATAACGTGGGCCTTCTATCAATTTAACCATAGATAGACTAGTTTCAATTTGATAGTCACATAAAAAAAAATTTAATACTGTCACCGTTTGAAAATAACGGTTATGAAAAAGAAATTTCTGGATAAGAACAAAGAGTAACGGACAAAACGATAGCACACAAATACCAGCGTTAATGAGTAAAAACTGCATGTATCCAATAAAACTTATATAACCAGTATATGTCACGTTTTGTATTTAGTATCTAACGAGTGTCGCATGCCACAAATAAAAGCAAAATCCAACCAATATAGTTTTGAATAGTCACTAGAGATTTTTTTTTTCCGTCAAAAACTTTTTGACAAGAGCCCTTCAATCATTTCCCTAGTGGGTACCTGTCCTTTTAATCCACCTTTTTTAAACCAAAATTTATTTTTTTTATCACCTACGCCTTTTCCGTGTTTCCCTTTTTGTTATTTCAAGTCCTTGTATTTTATTATATTTCTCCTCGAGACTTTAATTCAGTAGATGCCTTGATGTAAGTCATCAAGAAAAAATTGCATTTCATGATGTCCTGCATCTGCAATTTTTTGGTCACCTGGCTTCCCCTTGCTGCCGTAATTA
>JAJLUF010000066.1:20100-41444 GCA_030569995.1 Lachancea cidri
TCGCCCTCCAAGTTCAAGCCTTACGCTGAAAATAACGATTTCAAGAGCACAGCTTTTGACTCCCAAGTGCAACCGGAAAGCAGCAAGAAGAGCTACATCGGTAAGCTGGGAAACTGGTCTGTGAATTATGGAACAGTCCAGCACCACCAAACGGATACAGAAAACAAGTCCCCTCCTCAGTGGAGACAGTATTTAGAAATGCAATCAGCACAAAAAGGGCCGCAGGACAATCAGTCACATGCAGACCTCATTGTGACCTCTAGTCACTAGAGATTTTTTTTTTCCGTCAAAAACTTTTTGACAAGAGCCCTTCAATCATTTCCCTAGTGGGTACCTGTCCTTTTAATCCACCTTTTTTAAACCAAAATTTATTTTTTTTATCACCTACGCCTTTTCCGTGTTTCCCTTTTTGTTATTTCAAGTCCTTGTATTTTATTATATTTCTCCTCGAGACTTTAATTCAGTAGATGCCTTGATGTAAGTCATCAAGAAAAAATTGCATTTCATGATGTCCTGCATCTGCAATTTTTTGGTCACCTGGCTTCCCCTTGCTGCCGTAATTAGCATTGGTACGTCCTTCTTCTTCTTCTTCGAAAATCTTCACTTTGGTCAAATCATTAGCCAATTGGCCGATACTGCAATCACTGTTGTTGCGCAAGATATTTGGAGTATCAGTGTTCCAAACCGACTGGTAGCTTTGTGTGTCCTTGCCGGCCCATCCTCTTTGCTCTTGCTGATACGTATAGTTTAGCGTCGGTAAAGTAAAACTTTGCAAGTTTGGTGGGGAGTAATTAGTAGAGCTTGATGACACCCCCGAGACATTTCTTTGTTGCATTGGTGGGCCGTATGAGTTCTCTTGAAAAGATCCATACATGGTACCAGAGGTAGATGGGATGCTTCCTGCTTCCCCAAAGCTCAGCTTTCTCGTAAACGAAGATCTTGAATTACGACGTTTCAATTCGGTAGGAGTTAAGAGCTCAGACAGCTCACTTGGCACAAAGTCCTCCCCATCAAAGTCTTGCATGACCTTTTCCTCCGAGCCAGGAGTGTAAGGAGGTAGTAGCACATATTGAGAACTTCCCACGGCTGTCGAAGTTTGTAAAGGGGGTAGTGACACAAATGCCGGCTGCAAACGTTGATGAGATCCGCTATTAACGGAACCGTCGGAGAGCCGGTGGTGATGTGACAAACCTTTCGAAGATTGAGAATCTCTTGCAGGGATTGGCATAGGAACTGGAGGAGCAGCGGGGTGATGATAAACGTACTGCTTAGGTGGATTCGCACGTGTTCCGTCGGGTAAAATATGGGCGTTAGCACATTTCCCTCCGAAACGACAGTTGCCTTTTTGGAAGTACTTGCAAGGAGTCTGATCTGCGGCCAACGAGTTCAGAGAGTGCGAGAAGGGACACGAACTACCAGCTTGGCATGCTCCCTGTCTGAAAAACTTACAAGGAACATGAGAGTAGTTTTTTTGAGGAGCGGAATTTTTGGTGATGAGCAGGTGCTCGATGATGGCCTTCTGCTGATTTGAGCTGAAGCTATTACGCTTGGAACCCGGACCAGCCGCAACCTCACTACCACTAGACCCACTTGTCTGCCCGTGAGCACTTCCAGTCGATTGCTCGTTCACGGAGCATGTCGCTGTGTAATCGGGGGCAACCCCGGAGAACGATCTCGAGTGAGATTTCGAGTGGATCTGCCCGCTTCCCAATTTTGAAGTCTGTCTGCTAGGTGAGCTGAACATGAAAGGTTTACCGTTTGATTTGTTTTTTGGAGAAGCCATTCCTCTTTTCTCTTTTCCTAAACTCTGTAAGACAATCTATTCAAGTTCTGGGAGGAACGATGACTTCTAATCTGCTTGATCCAAGGGGGGAAGGGGATCACCACCCCTGACCTGCGTTATGGATCATACGAAACGATCAGGTCATGTGAGCACATATATATATATGTCATGTGCTATGGCCGTTGTGTATAGACACGGGATTGCTTATCTGTACACAACAAAGATGTGCTGGCTATGAAGAACAGGAAAAGTGCTGCAAGTACGGATGTTCTCTATCGTGCCTGGCCATTATGTAGCAGTCTTTCTAAGGCAGATAAGCGTGCTTGTCAGTGGAAGAGGTATATTTTGTAATTGCTAACAAAATTCAGGTGGCTGGTGAGGCTGGGATTTTGTTTTTCTTCCATTACACGGGAAGAACGGTTGAAAAATGAACGTTGCTTATGCGTTGCTGAGGTTTCACAGGTCCTGTAGATGTGTTTGTTTATCCAGGAAGAGCTGTTTGAGGCGGGTATGCTGCTGGCTAAAGAGAAGAATTTTGAGGGAACATAAAGTTCAAGGGCCCTGGATATATAAAATAAAGGCAAGGTGAGCTGTAACTTGAACTATTTTCTCTAAAGACTAAAGAGCGTCTGCAATTCACCATCGTTTGTGAACACCGAGCATTGGAGTAGTGCCGTACTGGAGTGGGGAAGGGAATAGGTATTGTAACATCCCGAATTTTTTTTTCTTGTCTCGAGTTCATTTTATTTCGCTTCATAAACCGAAAGGACGCTAGCTAGCCATTTGATGCTATTGCGAATCGAAGTACCATCCTTAATTGCTCTCTTTCACATCTAAACTTACTACTGTTATCACAGTGTCACCGTTCAGTGTTTGACGTCCATTCATTTTGCAATCCATATGTTATCACCCAAACCATCTAAACATGGTTCATTCAAAAGAGCAAGAGATAACTTCGAGTCCCCTACAGCTCCAAGACGCACCAAAAAATCGTCCTCTGAAGTACTCTTTAGAGGTGCCAAGCGGCTGGGGGCTGGGGGCAACGACTCCTCTCGGAAGAGAGGCATATTTTCCAGCTGGAGACAGAGTCTCGGACAGCTGACGCCGTTGTCGACACCCACAAAGAAAGGGAGTCTCAACCCGTCTCTGTCTAATTATAAAACTGAGATCATACCTCCTTTATCCTGCGACTTTGAACTCAAACTTACCCTAGAGAAGGATTTCTCCGATCTAACGCTATGGAGCCCGGCCGTATCGCCTGTCAGCAGCCTTTCGATAGATGACACACTAATCAGCCATCCAATCTTTGAAATACCGGAGATCTTAGAACGAATTTTAAGGTTTTTGGAGAATGATTCGGTAATTCCTCAAGAGAAAACCCGTCACAGAAGAAGACCCCAGTCGCTGTCACACGCGATTTTAATGTATAATGGCGACAGAGAGAAGGCCGAAAAGATCTGGCAGGAAACCTTAAATCAAATCAAACAGAACAAGAGCAGCAATGCTATCAAAGTCTGTGAACCCAATTTATATAACTGTCTCTTAGTGAACAAGTTGTGGTTCACAGTTACTCTTCCAATAATCACAGAAAAACTATTCTTCGATGATCATGAAAAATTCCAGAAACTACTTTTGAATTCGAAATATACCAAGAACAATTTTTCCAGACCTTCTGCATTTGTTCTTCATAAACTGAGCAAGATTTCGCAGAGCGAAATAGACGCTGCATCACATATTGTTTCTTTTGATAATCTCAAGTGGTTAGAACTCTATATTTGTCCGAGAGTTTTACCTCCCCTTTCAGTATTTCAAGAATCATGTAACCTGGAGAAGCTGGTCCTCCCTGGAAACAGGCTTGTCACAGACGAGTTTTTAATGCAAGTAACACCTCATCTACCGAAGTTGAAGCTATTGGATATACGTGCATGCGATAAAGTAAGCGACAGTGGAATTGTATCTGTTAGTACAAATTGTCCGCAGCTGAAATTATGCAACTTAGGCAGACACCGTAACGGACATTTAATAACTAGTGTATCACTAGTCGCGCTTGCACGGCATACTCAAGTCGAAACAGTTGGTACTGCAGGGTGTGAGATAACTGACGCAGGTGTATGGGAATTAGCCATGATGCGGGGTCCTAGGATCACTAGGCTTTCTTTAAACAACTGTTCGTTATTAACCAACAATTCAATTCCCGCGCTCATGTCGCTCAACTACTTCCCTTGTATATCTGTCATCGAAATCAGAAACATTCCTCAGATAACAGATCTTAGACCTTTGGTAGCTTATAGGCGTTGGAAACTTGCCTCCGGTGTACCAATACTGGTGGAAGGCTGTGAGCGAATTGAACTGCTCATCAAAGAAGAAGAATGGAGGCTTGATACAGAATGTACCTCGAGGATCCTGGAAGATTTAACGGAGTGGATTAATGAAGAAACAGACTAAATCTCGCATATGTAATAAGTATAAACTAAAACTGTTAACATTTTAACTGGTATATTAAAGATAAACAGTCATCCCTTAGAACGATAAAAATTAACATCAAAATTTCAACTTTTGACTGAGGCGAAGGATTTCATCTACAAAGCATCTCAGAAACTTCACAGGAAGACAAGCGTTATAAATGGAATATCCGGGAGAAAAGTATGTGACTCCTAGTTGATATTAGCGGTTCCTCTATCTTTATACTAACTTCGGAAATAGTAACAGCTACACCGGTAGATACTCGCAGAATAGTAATTACAGAGGGTCGTATAGAGGAAAGTCCTATCGTGGAGGGCGTGGTGGATACAACCCGAATAGTTATCATGGTTCGTATCGCTACCCCGAAAGTACTGACACGTATCAAAATGGTGGATATTCTCATGGAAATTATAGAGGTGATTATTACGGTAACCATCGCGGCGGGTACTATAATGCTAGCCGTCCGGTCAGCCATAACAGCTATACTGGTAGGTACCCAAAGGCTCACTCACAAGGAAATTATGATAATCGCTATCACAATCAGCCTGAGAGAAGTTCAGAGGTACCTGTCAGTGCACCATCTATGAATTCTCCTGTAATTACAAGAACCATAAATCCTAAAGATTCCCCTTTTCTGTACCTCACAGAACTCGATAAATCAGTGGACTCAGAGAAGGACCTGACTCAAATCCGAGAAATTTTCCATGACAGTGATATTATAGATGTGAAGCTGGAGGAACAAAAATTACAGATATGGAAAAATGAGTTGGAATTGGGATTATTAAGCACACAGTCAGAAAAAGATGCGCTAAGTGTGCAACTTACTCAGGAAAAGCTCGACGCATTACTGCTAATGGATTAAGTGATGTTCGGCAATCACGAACGTTGTACGTAAATGATGTATATTATTTTCAATGGGAAAAAAGAAAGGATTCATTCTGGGGAAACCCAGTTCAACTAATACCAAAAGCTAAGATGCATGAAGACTAAAACAGTTGTATAATGACAAGTTTTTCGGATTTTTCAAAGCGCTCTCACTCTTTGTAGCAAGTGAAAAAAAATTTTTAATTTAGTTGTATTTCTTCCAGGGGAGTAAACAATATACTCAATCATAAAATGAGCTTTCCCAGCCAATTTCAGGCTCTTGCCTCTGAAAACAAATGCATAAACGCCGCTTTATGGGCTGTGTTCGTACTAGGTGTGCTGAAGGCTACTACTTTGGCTTTGAGCTTCTCTAGCATGGTAATTGATTTGTTTCTCCTGCCTGGTGTGAACTATTCTAAGTACGGTGCGAAAAAGGGCAAATATTGTGTGGTTACTGGTGCCAGTGATGGTATCGGTAAAGAATATGCACGCCAAATGGCTAAGCGTGGTTTCAATCTTGTTTTGATCTCCAGAACTTTGTCGAAGTTGGAAGCCATAAGAAGTGATTTTGAGGAAAAGTATGGAGTCCAAGTGCGTATTATCGCACTGGATATCGCCAAAGATGCTCCCGAAAACTACGAGGCAATCAGCGATGTATGCAAGGAACTTCCAATCACAGTGTTGATAAACAATGTGGGCCAAAGCCACAGTATTCCTGTGCCCTTTTTGGAGACCGAAGAGAAAGAACTGCGTGACATTATCACCATCAACAATACAGCAACTTTGAAAATCACTCAGATTGTAGCACCATTGATCATACAATCTGCAAAAGAGAGCAAATGCAAAGGTTTAATTTTGACCATGGGTTCTTTCGGAGGGCTTTTGCCTACGCCTCTGCTTGCCACTTATTCCGGTTCTAAATCCTTCCTCCAAAGTTGGTCAGCTGCTCTTGCTGGTGAATTGAAGGAGAAGAACGTTGACGTTGAGTTCGTCTTGTCCTACTTGGTAACAAGCGCTATGTCTAAGGTGAGAAAGACCTCTATTATGATCCCCAACCCTGCCCAATTTGTTTACGCAACATTGAAGAATGTTGGTAGGCGGTGTGGCGCGCAAGAAAGATATGCAACTATTACTCCATACTGGTCGCACGCCTATTACCATTTTATCATCGAGAACACCATTGGTGTTTCGAGTAGACTGGCCAACGCCATTAACTATAGTTTCCACAAGAGTATTAGAATTAGGGCATTGAGAAAAGCTGCGAGACAAGCAAAAAAACAGTAAGCCAACTCTATCTGAGAAACATATACTCATGTATCTAAACGTATGCGTTAAAATATAGCTTGTCGAGTAGGACCTCAAGGTTCGTCTCTCTCATATTATCACGACGCTCAAGAGATATATGTGAAAAATTTCAAGGTTTTTGAGCCAAAGAACATGAGACCTTTTAAGACTCGGTTAAAAACAAAGCCAAGTCTGATTCTGATGCTTTCGAGACCAAATCCAACAATTTGATAGAGTGAATAAACTGAAAATGAAAAAATGCAAGGAAAGTGTTTATCGTTTTCGAAGCCATTTCTTGCGACCATGGCCAAGGACCCATTGAAGAAGGAGCTTTTCTCTAATTTGAAAACTAGCAATGTCCCAATGTCTTGCTAATAAAACTGACGGCCTCGAGGAATTATTAAATGAGCTTGTCTCTGGCTGATACACGGCAAAAAATGCTCATGATAGTACTTGTTTTTTCAACTGAGAAAGTATGCTTTTCTGAAAGGAAACTACCAAAAGAGTCACTTTAAAGAAACGATATGGAGTTACAGTGTTTCACAACTTGTGTACTGCTCAGACAGATACGCTATCAAGTGAGATGCTTTGGGACCCTGTACAGCTGGGCGGCTATTCGTTCGAAAGTACAGTATGTCTTCCATGATTCATAATCCATCATCAAACGATACCTTCAAAACTTCTCAAGCAGCAAGAACCATTGAAAAAGTGTTGCTTCTAAGAAGATCTCGGCATCTGATACAAGAGTGGGGACCAGATTTATTCCGCCAAGGAGCAGTAGCAAAAGCCAAGCCATTCGGGATGTTCATAATGTCACAAGACGCTGTCTCAATCTTCGTCTGTTTTCCAGAGACTGTAGAACGAGCACTAGGGTGGCATCCGCTCATTAATGGCTTATTCTACAGACCTAAAACTGCGACAGCCTCGTGATGTATTGGAAATTCGGATAGATTTCTTGGGTCTTCGAATGACTAAAAGCAACCCACAGAAGATAATTTTTCAGCGAATACTACGTTCATTGATTACAGTCTTACTCTTTTCTTTGGTGGCTGCGAATTTGATGAATAAATGGGCAGAATTTTAAAATACGCCATCGTCAGATTGTCCCGACTTATGCTTCAGCAACAACAAATGCAGGCTTTGGAAAATTGTGGTATGACAGAAAGACAAAGTCACAGCAAGATATTGCATTGAATGCCCTCAAATGCCCTTCTAACGAATAGCAGACAGAATACTGACACTCGTGCAACCGAAATGAATTTAGAGTTGAGATCGATATCATTTCCCGACTGTGAAGCACCAATAGAAGTCATGTTACTTCGAACATGCACAGTTGCTACAAACTTAAATTTACGTTCGGCAGATAGTCAAAATTAATAAAGTAGCCAAGCGAAGTACTTCAACCAAAATTCTTCGGTTGATAACATAGGCGACGTTCTCCGAGATAATGGCAGTACCCTTGAAAGCTTTGGCAGCTTGACATGAATAGCCCAGTAATTTCTCTGGAAGTCTCACATACTTCAAGAACATCTAAATAAATACTGAGAGAAGTTTAATCAGGGCTTTCATGTCCTTCGTACGCGATGCGTTTACGCGTCAAAATTTTCGAAAATTGCCACTATTAAAGGCTTTCGAAGTGTTGTGCAATTCCTGTTTCGGACAAAGAGCAAAATAACAACGAATCATGACAGAATTGGCGAATTATAAGAGGCTTGAAAAGGTCGGAGAAGGTACCTATGGTGTGGTTTATAAAGCCCTGGATTTGCGTCACGGCCAGAGGGTGGTGGCTTTGAAGAAAATCCGTCTTGAAAGCGAAGACGAGGGAGTTCCTAGTACAGCGATCCGCGAGATTTCTTTGCTGAAAGAGCTCAAAGACGACAATATCGTGCGTCTTTACGACATTGTGCACTCAGATGCACACAAGCTATATCTGGTTTTCGAGTTCTTGGATCTGGACTTAAAGCGGTACATGGAGTCTGTCCCAAAGGATCAGCCGCTTGGCGACAACATTATTAAGAAGTTTATGATGCAACTGTGTAAGGGTATTGCGTACTGTCACTCGCATCGGATTCTACATCGCGACTTGAAGCCTCAGAACCTATTGATTAACCGAGACGGTAATTTGAAGCTAGGTGATTTCGGGCTGGCACGTGCATTCGGCGTCCCACTGCGTGCGTACACGCACGAGATCGTAACACTGTGGTACCGTGCCCCCGAGGTTCTATTGGGGGGAAAGCAATATTCTACTGGCGTGGACATATGGTCCATCGGATGCATTTTTGCGGAAATGTGCAATCGCAAACCGATTTTCAGTGGCGATAGCGAAATCGACCAAATCTTCAAGATATTCCGTGTGCTGGGGACTCCAACGGAATCTGTGTGGCCAGATATCGTGTATCTACCAGACTTCAAGCCCAAGTTCCCAAAGTGGCACCCGAAAGAATTGCGCCAAGTGGTTCCGTCTCTGGACGAGCACGGCCTGGACCTCTTACAAAAGCTGCTGACCTATGATCCAATCAACCGTATCAGCGCCAAAAGAGCCGTATTGCACGCCTACTTCCAAGAGAGCGACTACTGAGCACGATACCACGACACCACAATACCATACACGTGACCTGTGTCACGTGCTATCTTTTTTCCTGCGTCCGTCCAGACACCCTGACACTCACACGTACACCCCTCCCTGACCTCTCCTTTCTATATTGCTCCTGCTGTTCCTGCCTGGTCACAACCCGACCCCACGTGACGCGCTTCGGCGTTTATGTGCTCAAGCCGGAGAACCCTCCGCTCCTTCTCCTTCAAGCAACTCTACGATGTAGAATTGTTAGCTTCTAAATTAGTACCTACGCCCGCCCATACCCCGTCCACTACGCCCCTATCTATGCAGCCTGCTGCGCTCCCTACCAGCTCACAGCTTTTCTAACGCCTCCCCCTGATGACGTTGACGTCTGTTCTATATAAAGATAAGCATCACGTGCGCCGCATGATACAAAAATACTTACTTATCCCCCCCGTCCGTGTGTGACGCTACATCAGCCAGCGTTGTGATGGACAAGCGCAATCCATCGCTTATTCTACTCCGAGGCAGCTCCTCATTTGGCTTGACATTGCTCTCTACGTTTTGCGCTGAGTACATTGTGTTGCTTGTTCCGTGTTGCTAGGCCTCCCTCCCTACGCGGGGGATCGCATTACGCGCGTATGAATGGTGTGGCTTGGCTCCGACGCGACCGACCAAAAAGGAAAGCCATGGGGAAAAGGTGTTTTTTTTCCATGTCGAGCGGATTTCTTTTTCGTGGTGTGTTGCGGTTCCTCCTTATATAGAGCCAGAGCTTTAGATAGCTAGACATCTCTTTGAGAGGAGAGGGGTGAGTATTCGGCCAAAAATCATCGAAGTATCGAATTATCGAATCATCGAATCATCGAATCATCGAATCATCGAGCCAACAAGTGAGCTCGGTTAGTTCAAGATTATCGAATTTGCGTCAGCATTACATTATCACAGTATCTCGGTATCACCTTATTGCTAGTTATTTTGAATTTGGATAAGTTTATTCTTCTTTCCTACTTTATCCGACTATTTTCTTACACACGTTCTACACGTTTCAATTAGCTGAACCGAACAGATCAGTCTTCAATAAGCTCGCGTGCATATACTACGGGTCCCAAGTTTAAGCTGTCGAACGAAAAAAAAAAAAAACTTTCGAAAAAAAGCTCAGCTACAAACAAACAATATTGTCATCAACCGCAATTTAAAGACTAATCAAGTCGTCATCACTCGAATTACAAATTTTCTCCCGTTAACATGAGAAGTGAACTCAAGTATCTCATCTATTCGCACCTCGCCGTCGTGGTCGTGCTGCTGTATTTGACTTTTGACCTCCTGACGTTGGCCATCGACGACACGTTCCAGGACGCGCTTTTAGGCGTGGATCTCAATCCGCCAGAAGACGCGCCTCCAAAACAACTCCTGATCCCCAAGATCATTCACCAAACCTACAAGACCGCAGAAGTCCCTGAGCATTGGAAAGAGGGACAGCAACGCTGTATCGACCTTCACCCAGACTACAAGTATACTTTATGGACCGATGAAATGGCGCATCAGTTTATCAAGGAAGAGTATCCTTGGTTTCTAGACACTTTTGAGGGTTACCACTACCCAATCGAAAGAGCCGACGCGCTCCGTTATTTCCTTTTGTCTCATTTCGGTGGTGTTTACATTGATTTAGATGATGGGTGCGAGCGTAAACTGGATCCATTACTTACAGTCCCTGCTTTCGTGCGTAAAACTTCGCCCACAGGTATTTCCAATGACGTGATGGGATCTGTTCCACGCCACCCATTCTTCCTAAAAGTTATCGACTCTTTGAAGAAATATGACCGCAACTGGTTTGTCCCATATATCACAATTATGTTCTCTACGGGTCCTTTGTTTGTGAGTGTCATCTGGAAGCAATACAAGCGGTGGGGAGTACCGGAAAATGGCGTTGTGCGTATTTTACAGCCTGCTGATTACAAGAAACACACATATTCGTTTTTCTCTATTTCTCCGGGCTCTTCGTGGCATCTAGACGATGCTCACTTTATCAAGTCGTTGGCTAACCATATCCTTGCGTGTGTTGTGTTGGGGTTTGTTGTTGCCTTCGTTATTCTTTACGCAGAATACTGCTTTTACTGCTGGCTCGGTGCAGGTGGAGGCGCTCGCAAGATCGCCAAGGCTGGAAGACGTTTTCTGTATTGGATTGGTGTGTCCTCTGATCCAAGAATTTCCTTCAACGTGAGTGGACAACCACTGCTGGAGATGAGTTCAAAATACAGAAGATTGAGGAAGGATTCAAATTTGCCTGTGGACATCGTGATCCCCGATCTTGAGGGCAACGAGCAGAAAGTAACAGATCTCAGTGATAAATGAGTGATAATACAGATGTTATAACCTGCTGTAAAATTTTCTTTTTTTTTTTTTTGTTATTGCGTTTTGTGTTTGATTTTTGATTTTCCTTTGCTCTGTTACTACTACTTCTACTACTACTGCTACTACTACTACTACTATTACTATTACTACCATTGTGTTGTGCATTCGGAGATGTGAAAAGACATACTGTGTACTATCTAAACAGTACATCTGCTATCACAGGTAGTGTGTGTTATATCTTTAAACTACCTCTCCGTACTTTGTTTACTTTTTATTTTCTCTACCCATTCGATCGCATTACTTGCGAATGGCTGTCATAAATACGTTATCCTTGTGTGTTTTTTTAAGTCACTAACCTTCACATATATATGCATACACATATCTTTGTGCTGTGTATTATTTGAATAGACTGGTGAACGAAAATATGTTATTCTTCATATTCTTCCTGACTGAATTTGATGGCGTGTGAGGACTTTTGCTAGAAGTATAAAAAGAGCGTCAACTTTCCAATTCAAATCTAAACGCCTTTCGAAATTGCATCATCTTTTCGTGTGGATGGGGCATAAAACAGTAGCACAAGCTAAGCAAGACTCGCAGCTTGGGAAATTAAGAATAGAAGTTATTAACCCCTCAAATGGCTCACCTCAAAAGCTTACGCCGGATGGGTCGAATTTACCTCATATGAGCCACATACACCAGGCGCTGAAAGGTGGCTATCTCTGACAACCGTTGTATCCTCTTTTTGACATGCAAAAGAAAAACACAAGTATTT
Organism: Lachancea cidri; assembly: GCA_030569995.1. Lineage (NCBI taxonomy): Eukaryota > Fungi > Ascomycota > Saccharomycetes > Saccharomycetales > Saccharomycetaceae > Lachancea > Lachancea cidri. Next base: position 32,176 of record JAJLUF010000066.1, read on the forward strand.
CAAGCAATGAGTTTTGTAACATAAATTTTTGAACTTACACATCTGTATAATAGATATTATAAAAGCCTAGAAGGAAAGGAGAAAGGGACGCAGGGTCCGAAAAATAATTGGAATTGGAAACCTAATAATAATACAATTGCATTTTTTAGTCTATTCAGTAATTTGTTTGCTCAATTTAGCATATGGTTAGCTACTCATTGATTAAAAGCTTAAGACAAGGCAGCAGAGGACCCGCTTTGGTCCAACCAGTCTTGGACAGTTGAGGCACTCAATGTTGAGTCGAAATCGCCAGAAACTTCCAAGACGTGAATGGTCTCATCACTACCATCAAAGATAACAGCGGCCTTCAAAGAGGAGGAGGTTGGTCTAGTGAAGTAATCTTGGGTACCACCGCCACCGGAGCTAGTGCCATCGTTACCTTGGCCATCGTGGATGTGGGTGATCAATTTTTCACTGCCAGAACTCAAGATTTCAAACAAGTCAAGCTCACCACAGCCCGTGCTCCAACAAGAGCAGGTAGAGTCACCATATTGCAAAGTACGAGGAATCTTGGCGTTTAGCATCCAGATAGCTGGCATATCCTCGTTGGTGGTAGAAGAGTAATCATGAGGCATCTTGAATTCAAATACAAACATCTTGGTCTTACCACCAAAACCGTGGTAAGCTGGAATGTCACTTCTGTAGTAACCGCAAGATCCAATCGAGTCATCAGAGCAGTCTACACCGGAGAAGATCATGTACTCCTCATCAGAAGTGATGGTGACCTGGTCAAGAGCTTCAGCGGAAGAAGCGCCAGAAACACCGTCCGAGGCAGCGTAGGAAATGGAGTTACCGAAGCATGAGGACCAGGTACCAGAGCCAGCAGTGCCACCTTCATTGTTCATGAAAGTACAGTTCGTGGTTGAACCAGGTGAGTAGTAGGAGACTCTTTCCCAACCAGAACCAGAGGCTGCGGAGGAAGAGGAAGAGGAAGAGGTCGAAGCAGCAGAGCTGGAAGCGACGGTAGAGGAAGCTTCGGCTGAAGATGAGGCGGCAGCAGAGGCAGAAGATGAGGCGGCAGCAGAGGCAGAAGGAGCGACAGAAGCCTCGGAGGAGAGCGCAGATGCTGGTGATAGGGAAGATGTCACAACGACAGCAGTAGACACTGAAGCAGCGCCAGAGGTAGTGGCAGATTCCGTGTTAGTAACGACGGAGCCTTCGCCGTTCACATAGACAGTCGAAGTGACTTCAACGATGGCCACAGCAGCTTCACGCTTACGGTGCTGATGTTGGACTACAACGGAGCAGTCTTCATCGTTGCTATCTCTCTTCTTCAACGAGGTACCAGAGGATGGGTAGTACACACCGAACTGTAATAGCTCGAGAGGACCACGGAAGTGCACAGACAACTCTTCGTCTAGTGGGGCCATGGCGCCAGAGAAACTGACTTCCTCTTGGGTACAAGCGCACGAAGACTCGTCCATGGCGGTGACGTCCATATAGGAGCCAGAGTAACCGACGTTCGAGTACACGACAGCATCGGTCTCGGAACAGTAGTAGTTGCCGGAAACATAGTCACAGTCAGTAGCGGCGGCGACCGAAACTAGTGCTGCGGTCGCAGAAATCGCAGCTAGATTAGAAAATCTCATTACAGAATCGAGGAGGTTCTATTGGATTTAATGCGCTTTCGAAATGTTAAAAAGTTCTGAACTTTGAGCAAGGAATGACAGAAGTTGGATGCTCTCGACGTTGATTTTTCACTAATAAGAGCTTAAAGGAATGAAATGCTCTTTTATGGAAATGAAAGACCAGAAATATTAGTTGCAAAGAGTGACTGAAAGTGCGAATACGAGGCGTAAAATTACTTGAAAATGGCAAAGGAGTAATGTAAAGTCCAAGCCAAATCTTTTTTTTTTTTTTTTTCCTTCAGTTCTGTTTCAAACTCGCCAGATATCGATTCTGCCTTGTTGATGCATTGCTGGATACGGCCAGCCATTCGAAATATTCGCGATTCGTACGCGCGTTTCTGGGTAACCACGACGCGAGCACCCAAACGCGATTTGAAAACGCCGTAACGTGGTTATTCTTTTGGGTGCCGAGTCTTGGGCTCAGAGGGCTCAGAGGGCGCAGCACGGCAGATAAAGATGGCGCAGCGGTGCAGCTGTCGTTGCCAGAGTGGCCGTAGCAGTTGTGGGAGGTGCATCCTGTCTTGGAGCGACGCAACGGTCGAACAGAGATGCGTGCGTCGGCTTTCTCGAGGTCACGTGCCCGGCTTTTGATTTTCTCGAGGTCACGTGCGTGTTTTTTTCTTTCTTCTCTCCCGTACAGAGCGACGTTCCCCGTCTGGCTCCAAAAGGCCACGCACCCACCACGCTCTTGTTCTTCATCCTTACGCGCTATCAACAACAACAACAAACACACAACCATGGCCGTCCAGACGCCCAAGCAACGTATTGCCAACGAGCGTTTCCAAAAGAAAAACAGAGATGAGAGAAAGCTGGGAAAGCACAAGTCCGGTGATTCGAAGACCAAGTCTCGCTTGTCCACATCATGGTTAGCCGTGTTGCTGTTCCTGATAGTAGGCGGCGGGATCTTGGAACTAGTCAGCTTGTTCCTATGAACGGCGAATCAGTCAGTCCCACGCCCCGGGCACCACGTGACGCGGAGCACTCCGCGTCACGTGCATTTATAGCGAGCTCTATATAACTTTTTTCCCTCCACTTGTAATAAAACAACTCTGTGACATCAGCGACGTATTGTGACGGATCACGACAGATTACGACAGCTCACACCGGATCGCACCGGACTAATACGGACTAATACGGACTAAAAGACCGCCGACCACACCAAAGGTGCCTTCGCGGCATATCTCAAACTTCTCTCATATACCCGCCGTCGCACTTCCCGTCTCCGGCATTGTATCGCTTACATCCGCTCGCTGTATTCCCGGTCTGGAAATCATCAAAACACGCGCGTGAATCCAAACGGGTAAAACTGACACGCTTGCTGTGTTGCGATACTAATACAAAAAAAAAAAAAAAAAATTAAAATTGATTCCAAAATTAATCGGACTCGGAAGTGATTGTAGGATGTTAATACTTCATTTGCGGTCTCCGCTTCTGTATGGGGCGTCTGTGGCAACTTGTATTGTTTACGCGCTGCCCAATTCACTGCCGAGAAGCCCGGCTACTGGTCGTGCACCGATATCATAAATAGCAGCAGGTGTGCAGCCTACGGCGTCTTCTTCGTTGAGTCTAATTTATTTTTTGTTTTATTCCTCAACCTATCTATCCGAGATACTTTAACGCGCGGAAGCTGGGCCGGCCGATAAGGAGTAGCTGCAGTAAAGACGGACCGGCTGGTAACAACCGGGACAAATGAAGGATCGGCGGCTAACTGGCCAGGAAGTATAAATGGGCGCGACTAAAACAGGCAGACAAGGGCTAATTCTTTATTCTATTCCTTCTCGTTTGTCTCCAAGCGTGTTGTTTCTTCCACCGCAAGCAGATATTTCTCATTAAGCAGCAGTATGTCTTCAGAGGAAGATCAACACAAGGAGAGTGAATCTCTTCGTACTCAAGACTCGTACGCACAGTCAATCGAGTCATTTCAAGCCGTTGACGATGAACAACAGAACGTACAATCGCAGCTTTCTCGTCACATTACCAAAATTTTGTCACAGGATAATGGTGCTGAGAGGATCGAATCGCTAGCCAGAGTGTTGTCGACCAAAACCAAGCGCCAGATGAGCAAATTCGAGGTGGACGCGCTAGATTTCGACTTGCGTGCACTTTTGAACTATTTGCGTTCGCAGCAAGTTACTCAGGGAATTGAACCTGGTGACTCTGGTGTTGCTTTCCGCGCTCTCACAGCTGTCGGTATTGACGCTTCTGCCGCTTACGGTCCTAGTGTCGAAGAAATGTTACGTTCGTGGGGGAGCTGGCCCGTTAAATTGGGTCATCTTTTTTCTCGTAAAAAGAACGCTATCGCCCATAGAGACATCATCCGTAATTGTACTGGTGTCATCGAATCTGGTGAAATGCTTTTCGTGGTCGGTCGGCCAGGTGCTGGTTGTTCCACGTTGTTGAAATGTGTCTCTGGTGAAACTTCAGAATTGGTTGCAGTCAAAGGTGAATTTTCTTACGATGGTTTGGACCAAGAAGAGATGATGGCTCGTTTCAAAGGTTACGTTATCTACTGTCCCGAACTTGATGTGCATTTCCCAAAAATTACAGTTAAGGAGACCATTGATTTTGCCTTGAAATGTAAGACTCCTCGTGTGAGAATCGATCAAATGTCTAGAAAACAATACGTCGATTCCATGAGAGACTTGTGGTGTACCGTGTTTGGTCTAACCCACACTTATGCTACCAAAGTTGGTAATGATTTCGTTAGAGGTGTTTCGGGTGGTGAACGTAAGCGTGTATCCTTGGTTGAGGCGCTATCCATGAATGGTTCCATCTACTCTTGGGATAACGCTACAAGAGGTTTGGATGCATCCACCGCTTTGGAATTCGCGCAAGCCATTAGAACCGCCACCAACATGTTGAACAATTCAGCTGTTGTGGCAATTTATCAAGCCGGTGAAAATATTTACGATTTGTTTGATAAAGCAACCGTTCTATACAGTGGTAAGCAAATCTTTTTCGGACCTGCAGAAGAGGCCGTTGGGTATTTTGAAAGAATGGGGTGGGTAAAACCTTCCAGAATGACTTCTGCTGAATTTTTGACATCTGTCACCGTTGATTTTGATAACAGAACTTTAGCCATCAAGCCAGGTTTTGAAGAGAAAGTGCCCAAGTCAAGTGCCGAATTCGAAGATTATTGGTTGAATTCTGCAGAATATCAAAAGTGTTTGGAAGAATATGAGGGATACTGCAACAGACATCCTGCTGAGGAAACGAGACAAAGATTAGAGTTGGCCAAGTCTCAAAGATCTCAAAAGGGTCAAAGAGCCAAGTCTCAATTCGTGGTCAATTATTGGTCTCAAGTTTGGTATTGTATGATCCGTGGTTTCCAAAGAACTAAGGGTGATATGACCTACACAAAAGTTTATTTGTCTTCTTTCTTAATTAAAGGTTTGGTTGTTGGTTCTATGTTTCACAAGATTGACCCCAAGAATCAATCTACCACCGATGGTGCTTATTCACGTGGTGGTATCTTATTTTACGTGCTTTTGTTTGCAGCTGTTACATCTTTGGCTGAAATTTCCCATTCTTTTGCCAACAGACCAATTATTGTAAAGCATAAATCTTACTCGATGTACCACATGTCAGCTGAAGCTTTACAAGAAATTTTTACCGAAATCCCTACCAAATTGACTGCTATTATCATGTTATCATTGGTTTCTTACTGGATTCCATACTTAAAATTTACAGCTGGTGCATTTTTCCAATACATGTTATACTTGTTTACAACTCAGCAATGTACCTCTTTCATTTTCAAATTGGTTGCAACTTTGACTAAAGATGGTGGTACTGCACATGCTGTGGGTGGTCTATGGGTCCTTATGTTGTGTGTTTATGCCGGTTTTGTTCTTCCCATCGGTGAAATGCATCACTGGATTAGATGGTTCCATTATTTGAATCCTTTGACTTATTCCTATGAATCTTTGATGTCAACAGAATTCCACGGTAGAGAAATGTTGTGTAGTCAGTTGGTTCCAAGTGGTACTGGTTATGAAAATGTTTCCCTTGTAAACCAAATTTGTAACGCAGCAGGTGCGGTTAAAGGTTCCAAGTATGTTAATGGTGACGTTTATATTTTGAAGAAATTCCATTTTGCATATAAGCATGCTTGGAGAGATTGGGGTGTCAATGTCGTTTGGACTTTTGGTTATATTGTCCTTAACGTTGTCATGTCTGAATTCTTAAAACCTGTTGAAGGTGGTGGTGATTTGTTATTGTATAAGAGAGGTCACATGCCAGAGTTAGGTTCTGAATCTGCAGATGCCAAGGTTGCTACCAGAGAAGAAATGATGGAATCATTGAACGGGCCTGGTGTTGATTTGGAGAAGGTTATTGCGGAAAAAGATGTTTTTACCTGGAACCATTTGGACTATACTATTCCTTATGATGGAGCAACTAGACAATTGTTATCCGATGTGTTTGGTTATGTCAAGCCTGGTAAGATGACAGCTTTAATGGGTGAATCGGGTGCCGGTAAGACAACGTTATTAAATGTTTTAGCTCAGAGAATCAATATGGGTGTCATTACTGGTGATATGTTTGTAAATGCCAAGCCTCTTCCTGATTCTTTCAATAGATCATGTGGTTATGTTGCTCAAGCTGATAATCATATGGCTGAATTATCCGTAAGAGAATCTCTGAGATTTGCAGCTGAATTAAGACAACCAAAATCTGTTCCACAGCAAGAAAAGTATGATTATGTGGAGAAGATTATTGCTTTACTTGGTATGCAGAACTACGCAGAAGCCATTGTTGGTAAAACTGGTAGAGGTTTGAATGTGGAACAAAGAAAGAAACTGTCCATTGGTGTTGAATTGGTCGCTAGACCATCTTTATTACTTTTCTTGGATGAGCCTACGTCTGGTTTGGATTCCCAATCTGCTTGGTCTATTGTTCAATTTATGAGAGCATTGGCTGATTCCGGTCAATCTATTCTATGTACAATTCATCAACCTTCTGCTACCTTGTTTGAACAATTTGACAGATTACTATTATTGAAAAAGGGAGGCAAGATGGTTTACTTTGGTGATATTGGTGAAAACTCTCAATCTCTTTTGTCTTATTTCGAACGTCAGTCTGGAGTTAAATGTGGTGAAACGGAAAATCCTGCTGAGTATATCTTGAATTGTATTGGTGCAGGTGCTACTGCTTCCGCAAACTCTGATTGGCACGAATTATGGAAAGACTCTCCAGAATGTGCTGCTGCTAGGGAGGAGGTCGAGGAATTACATCGTGTTCTGCCAAGTAAACCAGTCAAAGATGATAAAGAATTGGCAGGTAGATTTGCTGCGCCATTTTATGATCAAATGAAATGTGTGCTCTGGAGAACTTTTATTCAATTCTGGAGATCTCCAGTTTACATTAGGGCCAAGTTTTTGGAATGTGTTTGCTGTGCATTGTTTGTCGGTTTGTCTTACGTTGGTGTCAATCACTCTGTTGGTGGTGCCGAAGAAGCATTTTCATCCATCTTTATGATGTTGCTAATTTCATTAGCCATGATCAATCAATTGCATGTGTTTGCTTTCGATTCGAGGGAATTGTATGAAGTTAGAGAAGCCTCTTCTAATACTTTTCACTGGAGTGCTCTATTACTATCTCATACTTTTGTGGAAATTGCCTGGTCTACAATTTGTCAATTCATATGTTACATTTGTTACTACTGGCCAGCTCAGTATTCAGGAAGAGCGTCGCATGCTGGTTACTTTTTCCTAATTTGGGTCATAATGTTCCCCATGTACTTTGTGAGTTATGGTTTGTGGGTTCTTTACCTTTCCCCAGATGTCCCTTCAGCGTCAATGATTAACTCTAATCTGTTTGCTGCCATGCTGTTATTCTGTGGTATCTTACAACCTAGACAAAAGATGCCTGGCTTCTGGAGAAGGTTCATGTACAATGTTTCTCCATTTACTTATGTTGTACAATCGTTGGTAACTCCATTAGTTCACAATAAGTCCGTTAAGTGTCAGGAAAGTGAATACAATATCATGGACCCACCATCCGGCGAGACTTGTGGGTCTTTCTTGGAAACCTACATCGAAAATAACACAGGATATCTAACGAATCCAAATGCCACATCAGATTGTCTCTATTGTCCATACACAATTCAAGACCAAGTTGTCGAGCAGTTCAATGTTAAGTGGGATTACAGATGGAGAAACTTTGGTTTCCTATGGGCTTATATTGTCTTTAATTTTGCCGCCATGTTGGTGTGTTACTATTACATGAGAATCAAGGTGTGGTCATTAAAGTCAGTTTTGGATTTCAAGAGTTGGTTCCACGGTCCTAGGAAGGACAGACATGAAAAAGATACTACAATCTTTGAGAAGAAACCAGGTGATGAAGCGAAGGTTCAAAAAGCTTAATTTTGTTCTTTATTCCTAATATGCATGGTATTTTTCGAAAACTTCGCTTCATGTATTCTCTCACCTTTGATTTAGTGGGAGTGCTTAAGAGCATACCATAGCTATGAAGATAATTTGTAACACACACACACACACACACACACACACACACACACACACAAACACACAAACACATACAAACAAACAAACACACATTAACAGTCTTCCCTTCCCTTCAACTCTGACAATACGCGTTGTTAGATAGGTGAAACGGAAACAAAAAAAAAAAAAAGATATCCCGCCAATGGGCAGGAGTAATTTCCCCCATTGGCCAAATATTTAATATATGAGCATAGACTTTTAACATACATACATAGATGGTATAGTAATTTTTGATAGATTATTTTAGCATGTGACCATCGTGTCACACTGTCAACAAAAAGTAGTTTAGTGAAAAAAAAGTGTCTTCTGCATTTTACAATATATTTAATAACACAAATTTGAAGAATAGCACTTTGACGTTGATTTCCTCTATTAACAATGTTCATAAGATACTACAAACAATGCTAATAGGATTCTTTGGCAGGGCTGTACGTCATATACATACTCCTAGGTTAAACAAGTTTACCCATCTCATAAGTTCTGATGAAATAGTACAGCCAACAAAACTAGAATTGGAAACCATCGACAATTTACCGTTCTTTAAGGACGATCACTTCAAAACCAATTCACAGAAAATCACAAAATCCAAGCAAATGTATCTTCAAAAGAAGCTACCAGTTGTAAAAAAGATCTTCAAATGTGACGAGTTCCCAAACTATTTATCTTACAATATACCTGCAAATTTACGAAATCCGTATTATGATGCATATGCTAGAAGAATTATAAACGTGGAGACTGGTGCGGTTGAGTACAAGGGGACTTCAAGGCTCTCTGTTACCAAATTACTCACTAAAAGATGGTGCGAGCTGAGGGAGGCATTTGATATTTATTCCAACATCCCAATATATGAGCATTCTCAGGTAAAGATTGGCAAAATAGAGCACCAAAAGCTGGAGGATCAAACTCACATTTTACCTCTCGGCTTGCAAGATTTTGAGGATGATTTTGAACTAGATATACCTGATGATCCCTTTCACTCACTCGTAGGAGAGTGGTTTTCGACGTTAACAAAGATTGTTACACTTTTTCACAAGGGTCACGCCAGGGAAATAATGTGTCATGGGTATCTAGACTCAAGAACAGGCCAACTTGTTGATGG
>JAJLUF010000067.1:0-40960 GCA_030569995.1 Lachancea cidri
GGTGTAATTGGTGAGTTATTCTTTTTAAAATATACTCAACTGTTGCCAGATATGAATGAAAATAGTGCTTCGAAAAATTTCAAAACCATTATGTCAGTAGGTGGTTGGTCAAATGGTGCTGCATTCCCTATTATTGTGAGAGATGAAGCCAAGTTTGAAGTGTTCTTGCAAACATGTGTTGATAATATGTTCCGTTATGGATTTGATGGAATTGATATCGATTGGGAGTTTCCCAAAGATGATGGTGTGGAGGCAGAAAAGTTTCTCCATATGATGAAATCCCTTAGAGCAAAGATGGATGCATTAGAAAATGATATCTTTGGTAAGGAAAATCATGATGAACATTTTCTTTTGACTGCCGCGATACCTGCTACTATTGAAAACTTAAAAATTCTCAAATTATCACAAATGGACAAGTACATTGATTATTGGAATCTCATGGCGTATGATTTTAGTGGTGAATGGTCCAGCCGTACAGGATACCACAGCAATTTATATGATCCTCGAGAAAATAATTCAAACGCATATTCTTCCGGAAATAGTGCAGACATAGCGGTTTCATATCTAATTGATACCTGCCATCTACCTCCTAAAAAGATTGTGCTTGGCATGCCTGCTTATGGTCGCGGATTTACTAATATCAAGTTACACCCATATGACTTGAGTTTTGTTGGTAAAACATTTAAAGGCGTTGGTGGTGCATCTGAAGGTGAACCTGGAATGTGGCTATATAATCAACTTCCTTTACCAGGAACTGAAGAGCAATTTGATGAGGTTTCTGTATCCGCATACAGTGTGGATTTTAGAAAAAGAACATTTGTAGCATATGATAACGTGCAGTCAATGAAATACAAAGCTGCCTACGTCATTAATCGTGATTTAGCTGGTGGATTTTGGTGGGAGTCCTGTGGTGACAACCATATGGACAACTCCAAATCATTGCTCACAGCTTTCACGAAAGAATTGAAAGCTCTTAAAAAGAAGGAGCCTTCAATATACGCCTTGCCGCAAGTTAGTAAATACTACTTGACCAAATTTTCCAAGGGCCATTTGACATCAGTGTTTCAGAAGTAGAATCCCAATTTATGGATGATTTGAGTATACAGAAGTGAAAATTATACTAAAAAGTTGAGTACTTACAAAAGAGAGTCCATTCTGGAAAACACTTCGAAAACACCAGCGACAACCTCTAATTGGAGATCAGCGCCAACGTTTTGCTCAATTTCCTCCTGAACCTCCTGATTCAAATTAACAGATACACCAGATTCGGTACTTTTGTCAAGAGCGAATGGGTACTGTGAGAATTGAGCCAATATTTCATCAGCACGTGTAAATGCCCGATCTCTTTTTTCATATTCGAGACTTGAGAGGACGTTCTCTAAAACGTTTGCACCATAAGAACCACATATCAATGATAATGTTCTAATAACTTTGAAGGTGACATTCTCGGGGAAGTATTCATTATAGTTCAATTCCATATTTCTCGATACTAAAACAGACAAAATTCTCCTTTTTATGGCCTCCTTACAACTTGTATCTGTAATTGGATGAGTTGGCATATCGAAAAGAAAAAAATTCTTCATCTCGGTTCTCAAAACACCTTTATCAACTAGACCCTTTGCCAATCTCTCTCTCACTTGCTTTAGTTGATAGTTAATTTTGAGTAAGTTCCATGTCTCACCACTTAGCAGATCGATCCAATTCGCAATAGAAAGCGGTTCGTCATTTTTCATCAAATTCAAAGCTTCGTCCAGTAGTACCTCGCCAGTCTTTGAACTGTCAGTGACTTCAAGGAGCCTCTCTGAAACTTCGAATCTTTTCCGTGAAGGGTCATTAACCACTCTTATTTTACCTCTCAGTGTTAATTCAATAAGGATGCAACCACGTAATGCATAAGATATGTTATCATTCCAAAAAGAGAGGTAACCTTCTTTATCTTTAAGTCCCATAAGTAAGACTTCTTCCATTAAAGTCAATTTAGGTATATTTGTGCTATCTCTCAACTTTACCTCTTCTGGATCGTATGCAACTCTTTTTTTATCATAATCGTCATCATCTCTAGTGTTTGCGTGATCTTCAGAATATCCCGATTCAGACCTGTTTACACGACGACGCTGTAAGCCCGACATTATCCAATTACAACTCTATGGTGCAATGCGACGAAATGTTTGCTGTTCTACAAGATTACGTTTACTATTTGTTGGCACATGAATAGCCTAAATTTTTCTCCTTTTGTATTCGTCATAAGTGCCATATAATTATTTGCTCCATTCCGTACTAGGGAAGACGAGAAAAACAAGCACATAACTTATACCAAGTGTACATGTGTACATGTGTGTAAATATATGTCCGTATCTGTCTCTCCTGTGAGCGGTTTGTGGCTGCTATATACGCTAAAACATTGTAATCACCCTTGTATTAATGCTAACTTCATCCTAATCACGCTCTGCACAAAACATCATTTGTAACGGATGAAGTACTATCGCTCATTCGTACACGTATCTCAGTCCTGGCCTTCTAAATTCAATAGATGAAGTTATGATTACTTTAAATACAGATTTGTCTATTCTCCAACAACCCTCTTAAGCGGCTCAACTTCATTTTCGTGACCTTCTTTCACATAGACGAGAAAATAGGGAGTGGCAGTGTTGCCCTCCATAAAATTGAAGACTTCACTTTCTGGAGCCTCTGTAACACTCTCGTCATTGTACTTTCTCCATATGCCGTTTTTCTTGCGATCCTTTATATATGTCCAATAATGGCCATAGCTCGCTTCTCCTCGATGGATGAAAACAGCAAACAAAGAATAACCAAATTTGGTAAAGCTATCAAATTGGTGAGTAATTTTCTGCTCCAGAATATTCAGCTTCTGGTAGATTGTGGCCAGTTCGTTGTCAATCCGCAATAGGGTAGCGTCAATACCTTCAATGACATGTTGTTTGTCACTTACAGAGATCTCATTTTTTTCTAGAATATCTGACTGCAGCAGTTTCTTCGTTTCCACTAACGAGCCTTTAAAGGTCATCCCAGCTTCATTCTTAGCGAGAAGCTGCTTTTGTCTATCTTTTAAAGATTGGAGTTTCTGCTTCATCTCGGTAGTCTCCTGCTTTTTCTTAATCAAAGTAGAGTCCGTAGTGTCCATATATCTATCCATGTAGATTTTATCACCAAAAGGTAGTGGTTCGATAGATTTGAACGGCATGAACCTTTCACGGTCATAGTAGACTCTTTGAATCTGAATCTGCAAAATATTTGGCAGCTCGGTAATGCAAACGGTCCTTTTAACTTCTCCGTCTTCTTCAAGCTGTAAAATATCATCTTTGAAATATAGATCAAGTGCGTCGTAGACATCCCTAGAATGGTCCCCAACATTAACTAGAAGAGACACGAATCTCTCCATTTTGGACCGAACTTTAGATGGATTGTTCACTGGCACTAAATTTTGCTTAAGTTTTCCATAAAATAGCTCCTTGATCAAATCATATTGTTCTCCATCACTATCAAGGCGAATAGGATCCGATGCACTTTCCAGTTGAAATAAGACATTACCAACACATTCGGTAACATCTTGTTGTCTTCCCATTTCCAAAGCGTTTTCTAATTGGTCCGCACTAATTTTGGCAACACGTGTGGATGTCAAAATAGGCACTGGCTCTTCTACATCTGCCATTAGAACGTCTTCATCCGGCTTTTCGGAACTCGAGTTTCCTGTTTTATCGTCCGCTGATTTTGTGTTGGTCATGTCAATGTCGTCTTCGACACTTTTGACTGTGGTGAGATCAATTATTTCAATATCGTCCTCTGCTAGGTTTGCGATGTCCTCTGAAGCGGGCGTTCCCTCAAATTCAACCTCGATACTACTAGGAGCAAATGCCAAATATGCCAATTCCTTTCTAGGTGTCACAAATCTTTCTTTTGTGTGCACCATATCATTAAATAAATCACGCAATTGGTAAACAAATTGAACTGAACGTTCAACTTCCGGCTCACTAACTTCTCTTCCACCAATCCTTCTTTTATCCCCAAAATGACCAAGAGAACGATGAAAATCTGTTAAAGTCTTTTGATAGTCCATTATGAATTGACGCAGTGGCGCAATTGAAAAATAATATTGCAGTAGAGAATTTAAGTAGCAGGTGTTTCCAATGTTATTCAAACCAGTAGGCCAGTTTCCTGCTGGAAGGCACCCGACATCGATAATCCCTGTATCCAAGAAGTGGTTGATTAATTTCGAATTTCTTTCTAGGCCCAATTTTGTTAGAGCAGCTTTCAAAACGAGAAATTGATCGGGTGATGTAATCGTCTCATGATTCCATTTGCTTTGGAAGACTTCTAAGACGACATCATCCGTTGCATTTTCGTTGACTTGAAGCAAATTGAGAGCATCTGCATAAGAGCAGTCATCCGCGTTGTAATATTTCTGAAATGCAGGGCATTCTTGAACCATGAAATTGAACAAAGCCATGCTCTTTTTGTATACTGCTAGTGTGTACAGTGCTCTGTCACAATCAATTTTTAAGCCAGGTGAATCGGACACTTTGACACTATAAGCTGTCTGAATAACATCTGTATCAACCGATTCGTCCACTTCGAGGAGCTGATACGCCTGGTGTACATCTTCGTAAGGTTCATAGTCCACATAAAATTTCAGTTTTTGACTATTCTTGAACTTTGCCAATAATCTTAACCCATTTTTGAAATCACTACGCTTTTTACCGGCCAATGATTTGGACTCCTTTTTATAAATGCCTATCAACAGATCATCAGGAATAGTTCTTACGTCGGTATCCGTGGCGTCGATACCAAAGAGTGCCAATGCGGTATCGAGAGCTTCTTTGCCCACCACGTTTTGCCTTCCACAATATGCAATCAGTTGATAGCTTCCCTTCGCATTTGCTACGTAACTTAATGAGTCATAGTATACTCCGGTATTCTCACGATCTAACAAGATCTGCATTTCGTAATTTTTGACGATGTCCTTGTCACTGTAACTGTAACAAACTGAAAGATTCATGAAGTGATAATTAGAATCAAGGGAATGAGAATTTTGATCTTGCATGTTCCTAGATTCTCCTAATAAGTGAAACCAGAAAGTTGTTGAAAAGCTTGTTTGGTATAAATTGAACAACCGTGCCTTTGAATTCTTAGATAATTCGTCCTTAGACATCAAATAACTTGACATTTTTCCTAGGAAAATCAGCTCCAAACATCTTCTGATATATGACTCTCGCACTTCTCTAACAGACCAATTATTGGTATAATCTGTCAAGTCAGGAGGTTCAAATTCTGGTATTAGCTTTCCGGTATCTTCTTCTGTTGTTTCGATTAACTGGAATCCAAATTTTTGTGTAAGCCATTTTGGATCGAGTTGCGAATTTAAAAATTTGTTTTCCGCAGATATTGTTTTAAGTACATCGTCAGAACTACGTCGGTTTAGAGGACCCTTGAAAATTTTGAATAGTGTGTTTAAGCATTCGGCTTGACTAGGTATATTGCTCGGATCCAAATCTGTGAATTTTTCACAGGCGTCCAAATATCTTTTCTTGATATTATCATTAGTAAAAGCAGAGAGCTCATCAGAAGTAAACTCGGGTTTGAGTACTTCTATGCAAATAAGCTTGTTAGCGTCGTCAGACACATAAATGGCAGAATCAACTAATCTTTCGTCATCTTCCTCAAGTAGAAACACATCCTGCTTATCGAAAGTATGCAGTTTTTCGATTAAATGATACCGGGTGATTCCTGTATGCCTTTTAGTGCGTTCTAAATGTGACCGTGTTTTGATGGTGATTTTTAAATGATAAATAGGTGTTTCACTCAATTCATCTAGAGACGTTGGTTTTACCGACTGATCGCATAGGACGCCCATAAAAACCGTGATTTTATTCAATTGGGGACATGTTACCGATTCATATTCGTAACGGGTCTTTAAAGAGACTTGATCAAGTAGGTAACCCACCGAATATGGTTGACCGTTCCTCTTACGCGAGTATTCCAAAATTGGAAGCTTCAGGACACCATTGTGTAAATTTGAATACATGATATCGTGTTCTTGTGAGCTGGTATAGTATAAATCCATTTTGATATCATCAAGTAGTTTGTCTGACGTCTTGAAAGGAAAATTTGTAGAAACGTTGGGATACAATAGAACCGTTCCATTATCTACAGTTCTTTCATCCTCATTATCGAGATGATCCAAAAGAGGCGAAGGTATTTCATCAGTCTCTACAAAAGGGTTATTGGACCCTCGAAGATCTTGAAACATATCCTAGTTTAGTGTATATCAGTGCTGATCGCTAAGGATTCTTCGATTTCCCTTTTTCCAGGAGATCTCATTAAATGTCCAATTCGTGTATCATGATCATAATTATGTAGAATAAGACATTACCAGCTTCTTACAGATACTTCTTAGTAACAAACGTTACTAAAAGTAGCTCCTATCCCAGGTCATACGCCAATTTATTATTTTTTGCTGCTGGTTGTTATGTTTAATTAAAACGATACCGAATTCCATGAAAACACAATGCCTAAAAAATCATTATCATCCCACCTTGGACTACTGGGGATGATCCACGGATCATACGCTTTACTGGAATGTCTATTTTTGCTTCAGTCTATTCGTCATTATTAAGAGGTTCTTGTAAGATGGCTCGCATCATTTAAATCCGTTTGTTGTCGATATTACAATAAATAGACGGCTTGTTCAAGTTTTTGTCGAACTGACAAGATACACGTTTGATTCTATTGATAAATCTCACGAATTGATGGAACTGCTTCAAGGGAACAGTTCCATCAATTTGTGATTTAAGTTAAATGTCATTCCCTTAAAATTTCACGTGACTTTGAACTTGATCATGTATATAGGAATTTTAGACGTATAAGCCTTCTTCTTAAGCAATTTACAATCAAACTTACCAAAGAACACGCTTCATGGGTGCCAAGGCTTCTAAATTATCCAAAGACGACCTGACAAGCCTTAGACAGTCAACATATTTTGACCGTAGGGAGATTCAGCAATGGCACAAAGGTTTTTTGAGAGATTGTCCGTCCGGCCAGCTAACTCGCGAGGAGTTCTGTAAGATTTACAAGCAATTCTTTCCATTCGGATCACCAGAAGAGTTTGCAAACCATGTCTTTAGTGTATTCGATAAGGACGATAATGGTACCATAGATTTCAAGGAGTTCATTACAGCCCTTAGCACAACTTCAAGAGGAACTCTGGAAGAGAAGCTAGTCTGGGCATTCCAGTTATATGATTTAAATCATGATGGACTTATAAACTACGAAGAAATGTTAACGATAGTTTCCAGTATCTATAAGATGATTGGTTCCATGGTAAAACTAGACGATGACGAGGCAACTCCAGAACTTAGAGTGAAGAAGATTTTCAAACTCATGGATAAGAATGAAGACGGTTACATCTCACTGGAGGAATTCAGGGAAGCGTCAAAAGTTGATCCTTCAATCGTTAGTGCCTTAAACCTGTATGATGGTCTAGTATGATGGGTTTACATCATCTCAAACAATTAGTATTAGTGTTGATTTCATCAAGAAATCAATCTCACTATGATGTTTTATTATTAGTGTAATATATGCGTGTCGTATTTAATTGCGTAAAATATCATCTTTCCTTAATGAGTTATATTCTTTCGGCTGTCCAAATAGCAACCCGACATACGCTCTTGATTCCTTCTGTTAGCAAAATATATGGAACAGCTTTGTGTGAATCATATTCGACAGCGGTGTTCAAATGTTCTAATTCCTCATCTCTGAATTGCTTTATAGTAGCAGTCAAGGATTGTAATTCTAAGCTTTGCCCCTTGGAGCCATCGATGTCTTCTAATTCATACTGATTGTTTAAGCACCGCAATTGATCATTGTAATGACCACCGATGACAGTTTCAACGGCTTCGGTACAAGCCATCGCCGCTTCAGGGGATATCAAAGACGTGCCTGTCCCTAACGCGAATGCTCCCAATTTCCAAAGTGGGGTCAGCAAACTTGGCCTAACACGACGCTTTAACTGTAGATTGTTAAATGTGTTGTGATGATGAATCTCCTGTTCCCACATGTGTTTGAGAACAGGTTTCAAATGCGGGAACTTATTCGCTAAAACAAAGAATTGACCAGCATATATGTAATTTGCACCAAGTTCACCTGCTTGATCAACACGAATAGCACGTTCAAGATAGACTCTCTGAGCTCTCGACATAGCTTTAAATTGACGCACTGGCTCGAGTGACTGGAACTGCGAGGAGCCTTGTTGACCCGTTTTTAGGCTTTTCAAAACTGAAAAGCATCTACATGACTGTTTAGCAAACGAAACGTTGGTCATCTTGTCTTTACTTTACAGATAGGATAATATGAAGCAATTGTTAAACGGTAGGAAACAACGAAGGGAGTTCGTTAAGTGGGGCCCCATATTCGTTTAACATGATATATCGTTCAATCTCTCTCAACAGCCATGATTTCCGTTGTAACTATAGAAAACGTTTATGATGGAGCGGGCTATCTCAAGAGGGATTTCTTGAGTATCTCTGGATTGTGTTACTGGCTTCATTTCATTGCTAGGAATTATAAATCGTCTGAGAACCCTATTGGGCACATCACCCACAAAGTTCCAACTTACTGAAAACAAACCTTTGTATCGTTTCTTCTGAGTCCATACGTACGCTTTATCTTCTTCCACATCAGAAACCATTTCTGCAATACCACAGAAATGTCCAGATCCATTGGCAGAAAATAAAAGTAACAGCTTGGCCCCAGCTCTTAGGCTGCGATAAGCCTTAGAAAGCCGTTGATTTCCAAATTCTGTAGATGACCAAACGCCCTTCTCATGTGAGATTTGTATATGTTCTGTGCTGTAAGATTTTATAACGAATACCCTAGACCCTTCTGGGATACTCCTGATGCTGGATATTTTTTGATTGTATACGATCAATTCATCACTTTGTTGGGGAGTGGAAGTATCTACGGCAATACCTGCATTCATAGTTGAGATCGCAGTCTCTGACGGTTTCGAATAATCCCATTTATTGAGACTGGAGACAAACGATTGATCACTACTGTAACTTGAGCCAACCTCCCAAAGCGCATCGTCTTGGATCTGCGGCTTTCGTTGTTGTCTGCCTATTCTATAGGCAATAGAAGGTAAAGGGAACAAATTTTCAAGCTCCTTCAATGAATCTTCGATTGTCTTCTCAGTTGCTGGTATGTGCTGATATTGCTGATAGCTTTGCGCGGCTAAATTGTCGTCAGTTATCATTCTTCTTGTAAAAGCCTTCCAACGATGCTAAAAGCTGTTTTCTTAAAGGTGGATGACAGCTGTACAGTGAAAATCTCCAAAACAGTGTATATGTTGGTCCTCTTTTATGATGATTGTGTGATAGGTCATTTATGTCGTCCATCTAAAGAAGCTTCAATAGTGTGGTCACGTGACATGTTGATCATATCAACATGTCTCATATTTTTCCAATTACGGTCATGTAATCAAAGTAAAAGTCACGAACAGCTACATGGGCGGCGATCATATTGCGAACTACTTCTCCAAAGAATTAGGAAAGCAGGTCAAACTTTCTGCTTTGCCGAGCGAAGCTGAAGAGCTGCTGTTGGGTTGCGGTTATCAAGAATACATAAAAAACTTGCTGAGAGAAGCAAGAGTGTACGCCGAAAGGGATGGCTCTAAGCAAATACTGCCAGCCCACTTAAAAAGTGCCAAAGACAACATCATGCAGAACTTTTAATTACATTATTTACAAGGATGATCTATTCACTTTTACGTATGGAAACATCTTTCATTGGAAAACATGATCTGGAGATTTTAACGTGTCTACCATCTTGACTGCGGAGTCTGGATCGTCCTTATAAAACACGAACAAGCCTTGCAACTGTGCAGTACTTATTGCGACTCCCAAATTGGCAGCCTTCTTTACGAACTCTTCGCACTTGGCGTCTTCACCAGGATAAAACTTCAAGAACATTTGTCCCATCTGGAATGGAGTTGCGTTTCCGATGAAAACTCTATAGTCGACCCGGCCAGGTCTTAATATGGCAGGATCTAAGCGATCTGGGTGGTTCGTGGTCATGAAAGTAATCGTCTCTTCTGAAGAAGCAACACCATCTAATGCATTCAAAAGACCACTAAATGTGACTCCAGACTGAAACCCTTTATCACCAGATTGACTTCTCTGATTAAAAGCGGCATCTATGTCCTCTAATAAAAGTATGCTTCTTTCAGGAATGTTGTTCATTAAATGATTCAGTCTATCATCGGTGAGGTTTGCCTCCGAGAGATTCATAATGCAAATGTTATAATCCAATTCACCAGCAAGGGCTTGGATAAAACTAGTTTTTCCACTCCCTGGAGGGCCATATAACAAGTAGCCTCTTCTATAAGGAATTCCTCTTTCAAAATACCACTTTCCATTGTTCATAAACTCTTGAACGTCTTTAACAATTGCATCCTTTATACCACGATCTAAGACGACAGAAGGTAATAATCGCTTAGCTTTAGGCTGCCCAAAGGGTCTCCATTCTGGACCCCAGGAAGTGAAGACAACTGTCTTTCCATCCTTCGATTTCACAGCCAGATTTTTCGCTTCTCTTAGAAGATCGCTGAACAGTCCTCTATCACGGTATAATGTTGTCAGAGTGACAGTTTCAAACGGAGCACCATTGGTCATGTCAATCATTTTCCCTGATCTTTCGCGTTTAATCATCATGAAGGCGCCTTTGTATCTAATCAAATGATTACCAGGACCAGGAACCAAAGAAAATTTTGTAGAAGTAGCGCCGTTATCATGCTGGATAAACTTTGTCTCGACGGACAAATGTCTTGATGATCTCTGAGGATGTTTTGCCATCCACTCCAGGAACCATAAGTAGGATTTGTCTTTCGATGGAATTTCCAGGTCAACCACTAACTGCCGATACAGAAGTCCACTGGCCTTGATCATTCCGGAACGCGTCAATGCAAGAGCCGAACCCAGAAGCATCAATCCACCACCAGCAGCGAAATATGGATTCCCTTGCATAACCTGATTGAAAAGATCCTTGGCCATTCCCGACACAGATCCATCAGATTCTTGACGGGCCTTTCCGATATCAAGAGCCGCATTTGGGCTAGTAGGCGTTGAATCTTCCATTCTCTTCAATTGTTTGACAATTTGGTGAACTTAATAGAGATGTTAAAAAGGCGTACTGTTTGGTAATTTTTTATTTCAAATCACGTGGTTTGAAATCTAAATGATGAAGACATGAACAGATGGCGATAGCACTGGGTAGCCGATACATATGTTTTGGAAGTCACAATTGTGTGCTTTTTGCACTTTACTGCAGAGCACTTTGAAAGAAAGATGCTTTTTTTTTGGGGCCCAAGCATAAATGTGATTCGTACATTTACAGTTTCTTTTACGCTATCATGCCAGGCCACTAGGAATCCAGGATGATTTCCTTACCATCTTTCGAAATAATTTCGCATCAGCCTTTCGCCTGTTTCTATTCATGTTTGCATAACAAGAGAAAACACCTCTTGAATGGAATATATATCTCAAATGCGTAGACATGAAACTTCCTTAGTTACTATGTTCTAAACTAGTCGTAAGAGCCAGGAACCACAAAACCTGTTGTAAATACTGGATCACTATTCTTGTTTTCATTCAAAAATAAGCTTCGAGACAGGATCCATCCGCGTTCACTTCATTCCACCTTGGTAGCTTGTATTCCATATTTTCAGGAGCGTACTCGGGGTAAAACTTGCTAATCGACTTCAGTAATTCATTGAAAAACACCTGGTATCCTTTCCCAGTGTAATGAATACCATCGCAGAGGAGTTTCTGCCAGTTTTCTCCGCCTTCTCTGCTGAATGCTTCGTATAAGTTTACGAAAGGAACCTGGTTCTCCCTGGCAAGAATTTCGAGAGCGTCGGAATACTTCTTATTGTTTTCGTTCGTGCGCAAGTAACCTGCAGCGGTATTTTCAGGTTTTCTTGGCTCCCAATTGTCCTTATCATGTAGTCCTGGGCCAACCAAAATAGGTTTGATACCATTTTCTTTCAAAATGTCCAGCATTGTTTGCGTGTTGGCCACAAACTCTGCCAAATCCACCTTTTGGGGTCCTTTTAGAGCAGCATCATTGGTACCAAAAAATATCATTCCCATCGCGATATCTGGGCCTTCGTGCTCGAGAATATGTGGCAATATCTTCAATGCCCATCTCGAGGTGTAACCAGAGAATCCCCTTTGCACAATGTCCATTTTTCTGGTATAAGTATCAGCCAAGGCCGCCCCTAAGGAGAACTCATCTGAATCCTCCAGTAACATTCTGCTGTTGAACGCGAATTCGGTAATCGAGTCCCCAAAGATTAAAAACTTCTGATACTTCAAGGACATTTCGAATGCACTTCCTGTTATCTAGAGCTCTTCGTAAAAGGCTTGTTTGTTTTGTTGGGCATCATGGAGACACCACTCGGTCACCATTTTATCGTGAGATATCGCACACGTGATATGGTAGTGGCTAACCTTTCGAGGGTTCATTTCATTTATCTGTTATTTCACAATCAAGACAGAGAATCAAATGATAATGAAACATATAGCCAGAACTTTCTCTATAGATTCTTCATTTGATCGGCCTTCGACGAAACGGGATATCTCTGAGTTTTTGGTCAGATAACATCTAGTCAAATACCGAGTTTTCTTAATGTATTTTCAATGCTCTTGCTAAACCATTCTCAACATATATTAAAACTTCGCGAGTACACTACACACCATTCTTTCACTTGCTCCCTTTTTACAAAGCCTTTAGATGCAAATAAAGGTGTGCTGAGGGGACGCTCAATGTAGATTCAGGAGAAAGAAGAAAACCAGTTCAAGCACAAGTCATGCTGGCCAGTATAACCAAATGAGTATGATCAAATCGGAGCGTGGCGTAAAGCTTCCGGATCTGTTATCTTATGATATCAATTGCAAAAATGTTGCATAGTTACAAACTTGGCTAAAAGTTTGTGAGGTCACTCTTCCTGCTCTCGACGTTAAAACAGAATACAAGTTTGTAATCAAAGAGAAATTTCACAAACTACGCCGTACGGTATTGCACTTGACGTTGCAAAAGGGCTACGCTCTGAATAACATAGTAAGCTCTCCGAAATATGCTTCTATAGTGTTTAAGGTGCTCAAATCATGCAGCAATAGTGGAAAGGACATCTATGAATTATTCTACTTTATCGACTACGATAAAATAGAAGGAACCTTATGAGCAATGGAGGCTCAAAATTTATCTTGCAATGGTACTTTCGTCTTAAATTGAATTGGGACGCGAGATGAGTTGTGAAATTGAAACGACGCTTAACTGCAATATGGGAAGCTCGTGCTTCCAAATGTAGATTTTAAAATTATATCAACATGTGTGAATAACCATAATATTGCAAAATATTACTACATGCGTGAGGTCGAGTGCTTACAAGTTTCAATTGAATTATATGACATAATCGTGTCGCAGTGTGATAAGTGGCTTTTCAAAATTATCGGACACCAGGATATAATTAATGCTTCGATGGTTCAATCCTGGACAATTGACACTAGGACCCTATGATTATGTTTGCACGCGCACGTGAAGACATTTTCGATGTCTGGCAAGTATCTTGTATGTTAGAAACTTAAAAGAGTTCAAGTTTTAGATCTTTCCAAACGTAACAGGAAACGACAAAAGGGAACGCAAGAAGTTATGATACGTCCTCTTGTGTTTAAAAGACTGGTTTCTTATAAACGGAAGTCCATTTCAGTAATCGGTTCAGGACCATCCGGTTTCTACACGGTGTGCCGCTTACTCTCAAAATCGCCGGTACCCTTAGCAGTGACTTTATGGGAAAAGCTCCCAGTCCCATTCGGGTTGAGTCGTTATGGAGTGGCACCAGATCATCCGGAAGTTAAGAACTGTGAGGATACTTTCAGTAAATGTGCTGAGAAGTATCTACAGGGGCAAGATCAGAAACATACATTCCAATTTAACGGAAATGTGACAATAGGCAAGGACGTGAAATTAAAACAACTTCTGGAAACGCAAGACGCTGTGGTATTATGCTATGGTTGCTCTGGTGATCACAAACTAAAAATACCGGGTGAAGATACAGTTAATGGTGTATTCACAAGTAGGGAATTTGTCAACTGGTACAATGGTCATCCGCAGTTCGCTAAATCTCCAAAACTTGAGCAGTTTGACTGGAGTCGAGTCAAAAATGTTGGAATTATTGGAAATGGTAATGTCGCTCTAGATATAGCCCGCGTGCTTCTGAGTAACAGACAAGATGAAATATGGAGTAATACAGATATTAACCCATTTGCGATTGAATTGCTCAGAACGGCACCTATAGAGAACGTGAAGCTTATTGCACGTCGCGATTTTGTACATAGTAAATTCACCAATAAAGAACTTAGGGAATTATGGGAGCTCGAAAAATACGGTATTAAAGGATCCATCAAACCTGAATTTTACCAACCCTCTCAGTTTGATTTGCAGACTGTAGATAGGGCATTTAAAAGGCGTGTCGAAATGATAACAGAGTATTTGAAGCCTTTTGATCAAAGAACGAAAAAGAATTACAAGAAATTTCCTCCCCCAGCGACGGGCTGTACTAGAAATTGGGAACTGGATTACTTGAAAAGTCCTTTGGAGATAGAAAGCAATGAGCAAGGGTGCATTCAGTCTCTGACCCTTTGCAAGAATGAGCTAACGGCGGATAATAGAGTACGGCAATTATCCGATAATAAGATTACTTATGACGTTGACCTACTGATAACGTCACTTGGTTACGCCAGCAAACCATTAGGTGAATTCGATGATTTGAAAATTGGATTTGAGAAGAATCACGCTGCTAACACGAAAGGTTTTGTTTTAGACAAGAACAACAATATTTTCCCTGGTCTTTATGCATCTGGTTGGATAAGGAAAGGAAGTAGCGGCGTGATAGCATCGACAATGATTGATGCTTTCGAAGTGGCTGACAATATAATTCACGATCTGGAAAATAAGCCAACGGCCAAACCTGGTAAAATTGATCTTTCGGGAGTGAATTATACTACTTGGGAGGATTGGGAAAAGATTGACAAAGAAGAGAGATCTCGGGGTAGCAAATTACACAAGCCTCGTGTCAAGTTTCTTACGAATGAATCCATGTTAACGTTTGTGAATAAGTAACGCTGATCTTTGTATATATAAGCATTAAATATTTATTAACCACCGTAGACTCTTTTCCTACATTGAGCTCTCATCAACCAATTATATTGCTTTATTTGATCGTCATGTTGGACGAGCAAAAATTTTTTTTCTTGAAGTTACACCTTTTCTAAAAGGAGGGTTGAAAACATACACATAATAAATCCAGATACATCGATCGAAAACACTTGGTAAACATGATTGCTAAGCGTTCGTTGTCTACTTTGATTCCACCAAAGATTTTCTCTGCGAAGGTATGTGAATGAATAAAATTGAGACTGATATGAACGAATGCGGAAATACGATTTGTTGCGCACATTGGAAACAACTTACGAAGGCTTTAGAAGCTCTGAATGATTATCTGAAACAATATTCTCTGAATGTCTCAAGCTATGATATTCAGGTTTTTTCTTCGATGTGATTTCGATTGGCTTTTTGAGACCAGCTATATCCAGAACGGCGTCAGGAAATGCGTCTCCGTTTTTGTTCTTATTTCCATCATAATGGAAAATACTCTTTAACAGTTACTAACTACCTTCTAGAATCTAGGTTCAGCCCCAAATGCCCAACGTATTACTCAAGTTGTGCAATTCTACAAATCTTTACCTCAAGGCCCTGCTGCTGCTTACAAACCAACAGGACCAATTGGCAAGTATAAGGCTAAATTCTTCGATGGTGACAATGCTAGTGGTAAGCCATTGCTACATTTGGCTTTCTTTATTATAGGTATGGGTTACTCCATGGAATACTACTTTCACCTAAGACATCACAAGGATGGTGCTGAGCACTAGATGTGTTTTTATGCGACCCTCGGCTATCCATATGTATATTCCTGTTTATGAAACGGCAACATGCTTTATGTTACGGTATGACAATGTGCATGCGTCTTTATAAGAAACGAATTATATAAATAACAAATTCAATATTAAGCATGAACTCGATGAATTTTTCAATGTACACACTCGCCTTAGCCCATTTATGCACGGACGACTACATATATAATACAAAGTTGATTTAAGCTTCACTGATATACAGCACTTGGGTTCCCCTTACAAACACATCACCATCGT
The DNA here is from genome assembly GCA_030569995.1 of Lachancea cidri. NCBI lineage: Eukaryota > Fungi > Ascomycota > Saccharomycetes > Saccharomycetales > Saccharomycetaceae > Lachancea > Lachancea cidri. Next base: position 16,278 of record JAJLUF010000067.1, read on the forward strand.
ACTTGTGTAGTAGCCCATTTTCGGCAGTCTCAAAGTGTTCTGTGGCGTGATTTAGTGCAATATTCATGAATCCGTCTATAGATTCTAAAGTGCCCTGAAAAAGCATACCGGAGTGCAATTTTACAGCAACAGATTTGCCAATGATATTTGAAAGGAACTGTTCGGATGCTTTGGTAGTAGGTTGACCAGTTGCTGACATTTTACTTTGCGATTTTGATACTAAAGCTGCTGAAATGGTTTTTCAAGATGTAATTCACATAATTTTTTCTCAAAAGTATCAATTCTTCAATCGAAACTAATGTGAAGAAAGCAATAGGGGCACAATCTCCCAAGAATTTGATGTCAGAAGTTCTAGGATAAGTATGGTAATACGTAGTTAATAGATGTTATCTTGCAATATTTAAGGTTGCATCACGATACCGTGATGCTACCCTGTCTCCACCTCGTAGTTGAAGATCTCGCGCGTCAAGGAAATTTCAGTCTGAAACAAGAATGTAAGGCTGTGGGTTATATCAAGCAGCTCGAAAGGTTGATCACACATACACTATAGCCATTCTATGGACCTACCCAGGATGTCGAATCCTGAAACACCATGTTGTGTGAGGTGTAAAGGTCCTCTTGTAATGGGACACGCATACGAACTAGGCAACGATCGGTGGCACACTCATTGTTTCTCCTGTTACAAATGTGAGAAACCGCTGAGCTGTGATTCAAACTTCCTAGTTTTGGGTACTGGAGCCCTCATCTGCTTTGCTTGTTCAGATTCGTGCAAAAGTTGTGGTAAGAAGATTGATGACCTAGCTATTATTCTCGCCTCTTCCAATGAGGCATATTGTTCAGATTGTTTCAAATGTTGTAAATGTGACGAGAAGATAGAGGACCTTAGATATGCCAAGACAAAACGTGGTCTGTTCTGTATCTCATGTCATGAAAAGTTGTTAGAGAAACGTAAGAACTACGAAGAACGAAAGAGAAGGCTCAAGAAAGAGCTTCCTCGAGTACCCACCGATGAGAGCCTGGCATTCACTTTTAAGTCACAAGATCTGATAGTACCAGAGCGTTCCGCCAACAGGCCGACATCACCATTGAAAGCATCTGATGTTGTAAATTCGTCCCTATCCCCTCCTTTAACGACGAGTGGCTCATATGCGGACGATTCATCAAACAAGATTATGCAACGTTTTTCTTCCAGCACTGTGTCACTTACTGCACCGGTCGACTTTTCCGCAGCCACATCCACTGCAGGAGGTGATACTGTACACATATCAGAAAGTGCCGGTGATATTGATGGAATTGAATATAAAGAAAACATTCAGAGTAATCCTGAGAGCGTTGTTGCTCAATTTTTATTGGATACAGACTACGTTAGCACTGGTGATGAACAAACTCCTGTTAAGGAGACACCAAAAAAGCATAAAAGTCAGATGTCAATTGATGATTTGCTGCAAAGTACTTTGGAGCACGACCAGACACAGAGCGCTGACTCATCTCAAGAAGCCCTGAACCCAGCCATGGAAACAAAAAAGGAACTCTTGAACAAGACTCCTTTAAGGAATAAAGGCGAGGATTCATTCCATAAGTCACCAATTGCACATAGGCGCGGCTTAGTTCTTGATGAATTGGACGTGCTGGAAGCTCTCAACAGTCCGGTAAAAGTACAACCTCAAAATGGTGATAAAAATGATGATAAAAGCGAAGAACACAGTGTTGGTCTCGGTATTTCGAATCCTGAGGATTACAAAGTGGAGAGCAATGAGGATGAAGTTTTGGGCATATCTTATGAAAGCGTAGCTCAAGCGGAGACGAATACCCCTGCTAGTAACTCGGGTCTTGTTCGCTCACCTTCTCTTTTTGGTCATCACAGTAGAACTTCAAGCGGTAATAAGAAATTGACTAGATCACTTTCGAAAAGATCTAAAACTTTGATGAAGAACTTAAGATCTAAATCTAAGGATTCTAAAGGAAATACACCTTCAAAAAATAACGAAACAGATACCCATTCTGGTTGGGGTGTTACATCAAGTGCCACGCCAACCCCAAATAATCAGCGACGCCTCTCGACCAAGCATCAAAGTGACAGTACTATATATTCGCATGCTCCTGTTCAAGATCGAGACAATTACGTTGATCATAAACGGTCTCATAGCGGGGCTAGTAGCGTTGCCGTTTATCGCACTCCTCCTTTAGAAACTCACTCATCTTTTGCAAAAAGCTCTGGGCTCCATGAGAAGAATGTTAGCTTTAGTAGCACTACCCAAATTGAAGAACGAGATGAAGAAGACGATAAGACCCCCACAAATACAGACTTCATGAATAGGGACATTGTAAAGTTGGAATTAACACTACGCCGGTTGAAGTTGGAGATTAACCAGCTGCAGGCTACAAAAGCTCAATTGTCTTCAGATGTCGACAATTTGAACCATACCAAGGGTGGTCTTCTGCAAGACATCGAATTATTGAAGAATGAAATAAAGACCAGCTCGGAGAATTCTATTGAGTTCCTAGACCCTGACCCATCTGATGAATCGCCCGTACGTCAAGCAACTGCTAGCGTGGGGACAACTGCAAAACCCAAGTTCTGGAAATTGTTCTCCGGCGGTAGAGGAAATCCATCCAATGGAGTTGGAAATTCAGGCAAGTTTGATATTTCTTCTCCGGTTCTACAAAATCCAAATGAATTCGAGGACTTGAAACTATTGCCCGTTATGAACCGTAAGAAGTCAGCTCAGCCTACTCGGACGTCAACGGATGGAGCTTCTTTGTACGGCTCAACCTTGGTGGCCCGTTGTGTATTTGAGGGAAAGAATATTCCAACGATCGTGACAACATGTATTGAGCATATCGAATCTAAAGATGAATATTTACTCAGTGAAGGCTTGTACAGGAAATCTGGAAGTCAAGTTTTGATTGAACAGATTGAAGGTTTGTTTGCCAATTTGAATCCAGCGGATACCATAACAGACGAACTGCAGACACATCTCAGTCAAGATATTCACGCCGTAAGTGGGGTTTTGAAAAGATACTTAAGGAGATTGCCAAACCCTGTGTTTACTTTCCAGGTTTATGAACCTTTAATCAATCTTGTCAGGGAGAAAAACTTGATAACGTCGCTCTCATTAGGTGGTAACTTAGATCGCCAGAACGACAATTATTCCAAGACGCTCGAAAAATTCATTGAAATATTACAAAGTTTGCCGGATGAACATTACATCCTGCTAAGCAAACTAGTAAAGCATGTCAATTCGGTTGCTCGCTATAGCGACTCCAACTTGATGAATCTGCACAATTTGTCACTGGTATTTGCTCCGGGACTGATTAGAGACTATAGTGGAGAGAAGGACATAGTAGATATGAAAGAAAGAAACTACATCATATCGTTCATATTTGCACGGCATGACGATATTTTTGTATAAAAGGACAAGTCCGACACTTCTTGTGTAATAGTTATAGCGAAAAATACTGTTACTAATTTAACAGAATATAGAACGACTTTATATGTACAGATGGTCTAACCTGATTTGGCATGTTAATGAATGTCCTTGAGTTCTGGTGCAGAATACATCTCTAGTCTTCTGTGGCCAACCCTTAGTAGATGCTCGATGGTACTAAACTCTTTGCGGGGAAGTGCCTCATACTTTCTGAATTCTGAACGGATATAGTTAATAAAGTGCGGCTGATTATCTGTAGGCTTTGTGTGAGCAGCACGGATGCATTGCCTATAGAGCTGAAGGACTTCTCGTTGGAGGCCACTAACACGGCGTGACATTTTCAAATATTGTGGTGAGTTTGTAAGGTTTGCTTGCGTGTCTTTTTGTTTATTCTTCCCTTCTAATGCTGAGAAACAGGCAAATCAATAACTCCTGCTTATAGCTAGCTCAAGTTGCGCGCAATACAACTGGAAAGATGAACAACAAAATGATTTAGAGACAGTTCAGAATAGGGATACTATAGAATTTTTTTAGAAGCTAGTCGGGATCTGTGAAAGAAATTTTCTGCTGCTTAAAAATTCTTGACGATATATGATGGGACCGGATGTTCTACAATATAGTTTAGCGATCCTGGGCTGTCTGCATGTATTGCTGAGATAGGGGAAAGTTAATGGACTGCTCGGAAGCGATGGCCGATCAAGATTTTGTTATGTAAAAACTGAAAAATTTGTTTTCGTAACTCATCTGTTGAAGTTTCGTGCGATAAACCTAACGTTTGATGTATCGAGTCAGAGCAGCTTCGACCGCTAGCATCGCCTTACTGGCTTTGTTGTTACTGGTTCCCCCAAGCATGGAAGGAGTGGTTCCAACTCAGGTTGCTCAAGTGAGTGATCAAGAGGGAATAAAGACATCGGATACAATAGCAGCTCAAGGGCCGAGACAATATTTGGGAATTGTGTGTATTATTTGGTATTGCACAGTATTAGCGTTAGCATATAGTGGATGGATAGAGATCATGAGAAAATTCACACATTTGAAACAATTACCGGGCGCTAAAGAAGTTCAAGAGGCCGTCAGTATTATCAGACCATGTAAAGGAATTGATACCGAGATGACAGCTTGTTTAGAGAGCTGTATTTTACAAGAATATCCTCGCAATAAATTTGAAATACTGTTTTGTGTGGAAAGTCCTGAGGATCAGAGTATACCCATCATAAAAGAAGTGATACAACGCTACCCCGACTACGATTTGAAGCTTCTGGTGGGATCAATGGGGAACGAAGATCACTATGGGCCCAACCCCAAGATTAACAACTTATCAAAAGCTTATAGACATGCGAAACACGATATTTTGTGGATTTTAGATTCCAATGTCTGGTGTGCACCCGGCACCTTAGCACGAAGCGTGGATAGTCTCGTTAACTCATTGGATAATGGTTCCAAGACGAGGCGTCCAGTTGTGCTGACTCACCAAGTTCCTTTAGCATTTAGCATTGGGGAAGAGACAAATGCGCTGCCACTGAGCGCCCGGCTTGACGAAATGTTCCTGTTTAGTTCGCACGCAAAATTTTACGTCGGATTCAATAAGGTGAGCATTGCACCTTGCGTAAATGGCAAGAGTAATTTTTATCGTCGATCTGCGCTCGACAGGGCGGTAGATCTCATTGGCAAGAATTCTAAGCGTTCAGCGTTGTTCCGAGACCCGCAGATCCTACAAGGTGCTAGAGGGATTGCACTAAAAAACGAAGGACACGTTGAGCACGAGCATTGTCCATTCGAGGAAATATGCTTCACTGATGGAGTTTTCGTAGAGCGGAACGTTCTAGGCAAAGAGCAAGCACACCATCATGGTATAGAGTTCTTCAGCACATATATTGGAGAGGACAATATGATCGGGACTGCGTTGTGGGATATGTTAGGCGGGCGCACGGGTATGACATGCGACGTGGTAGTACAGCCTCTCAGGTTCGGCACACACGACGACGGAATGCGCAACTACATAGACCGCCGAGTCCGCTGGCTGCGCGTACGTAAATACATGGTTTTAGCGGCGACGTTATTGGAACCCACAACTGAATTGCTAGTTATCGGCATCATGGGTTCCTATGGTTTATCTACCATATTCCCAATTCCATTGCCAGTCTTTTTTGTCATCCACTGCCTGCTGTGGTGCGCCACAGACTGGCTGCAATACTGCGTACTTTTGCGCAGCGTGTACTCAGATAGCTGTCTGAAGAGGGTCCCGGCTTTTCTGGAAATCGCACAGAAACGCCGGTCTTTTTCCAATTGGTTGGGCGTGTGGTTGCTACGGGAGGTATTGGCTCTGCCTATTTGGTTCAGGGCCATGTGTGGCTCCGTTATCTACTGGAGGAACAAGCCTTTCAAAATCAACAGTGACCTCACTGCCGAAGAACTTCGGACTGGAGCGCAATTTTGACCTCACACCGCGCGGGCAAGAAAGAGAACAGCAGGAAATCAACGCAGGGGAAACCCTTCACGTATTAGAACTCAAAGGAGGAGCGCGCTTGCAAATCGACCGACGCCGTAACAAAATTTACGAACTACTGAATAAACGACCAACTGCTTACCACAGAAGTCACTATCTCCCCGATTTTCTAGCCCGCCCGTCACAGTCTTTTCGAACTATAAACTATTAGCCTACAATGGCTTTACAGTCGCCTTGACAGTCGCCTTTACAGTCACCTTTACAGTCACCTTTCCAGCTTCTCATGTACTTGCTCATATTCCAACTATATAGCATGATGAATGCAGCATCCACCCACCTCGAAAACATCACGTGTTTCATGCATGTGGCTGCATTTGTGCATATGTGCATTTGACTAAGAAAACCCCGTGGGCGTATCATACGCCGGCATCTGCGTGTGCGTCAATGTGCGTCCGTATACGTTTACCCCGCGGCATCTCGGTTTTTGCTTTTGGCCACGCTTAATCTCCACAGAATGCTCCGTACAAATTCTGGGATTCGATCGGGCTCGACCGCTGGAAACAAAAACCGTGGGCGGTACACGCATCACAGGCACATTGACAAGATTTACCACGGGCTTATCTAATAAGTTCGTTCAGAGGTATATCCGTTACTTGAACCGCATTTGCCATGTTTAGGTAGAAAGCCGGCGTTCGTACGTTGTGTCCTCATGCACACACATATATATATATATATATATATATATATGTAAATGGTAGGCGTTGGAAATAGCATACACTTGGCAGCAGAAGAGATTGTAACACACCACTAAACTCTATCGACGGTAAGCTTTTAATGGCTGAACGTTCCTCTTCACTTTCGGATAGCTCCGAAAGAAAACGTAAAGTGGCCAGACGAGCGTGTCTGGCGTGTCGTGAGAAGAAGATCAAGTGTGATGGTGAGCAGCGGCTGGGAGGCGACATGAGCGAATCGGGTGTTTGCTCCAATTGTACGGTTAGTGGGACTCAGTGTGTGTTTGTGGCTAGCATGCGGGGTGGGAAAAGGGTGCCCAATCGGAAACGGCACCAGGAAGGCTCAGAGTCCCACAAACCTCCGCAAGAGCACGTTGGTTTCAATAGTTTGTCAAAACCGGAGTCTAGCCTACAGCCCGTACGATCACGTGTCGGCGTCGTCGATGACGATCTGCGACCTGACCGTCGTCAGCATTCTGGCACGGGTGTGACTCACGCTAGGGCAGCTGAGTCGCTTCCGCCGCTGTACGACCTCTACACTTATTCTCAACAATCTCTAGAACGAGCGACGGATCCTCTTGTGCCCACAGCGGGCGATAACCCTGACTCGTCCACGCGACATGGGTTCGTGCATTTGCCGCACCCTTCTGCCACCTCTCGGTACGACGTGCGATCCGCTGGCTCGCCGCAGCCTGTACAGCCTACCCAGGCTACACAGCCTACACAGCCCTCCTCTGAGAGCACGCAAGGAACTTCTCAGGAGTCATTCGCGAGGCCTGGTCCCGGCCGAGGTCCGCCGCATCATGCACACGCATCCTTTTATGGCCCTCCACATGGCCCTCCACATGGTCCTTCCAACGGTGCTTCCAACGGTCCTTCCAACGGTCCTTCCAATGGTCCTTCCAATGGTCCTTCCAATGGTGCTCTCCCTTATTCATCTCCCAATTCTCCATATGATATGCCCTATGGCAGTAGTATATATGGCCCTCATCACGGGCCCCATCATGGCCCCCATCATGGCCCCCATCATGGCCCCCATCACGGCCCCCATCACCATGGTCCTTATTATGGACCTCACTACGGTCCTCGTCATGGGCCTCATCGTGGTTACCCTTATGGAATGCCTTATGGCCCTCCACACCATTTTCATGGAGGATATCCTCCAGAAATTCCATACGGGCCGCGTAACTCATCTGGTGGACCTTGTGAACCTGGGTCATATGGGCCTCCGTCAGATTGTCCAGACTATCGTTACCCAAAACCCTTTCCTCACAGACACCATTACCCTCGTCACCACATGTGGACTAACGATCCCAATTATACCGAATTTAGGAACAATCGTGGCCCGGAGTACTGGAGAGGCGAATCATTTGCGGAAGATGCGGAAACAGCCTCGGTGAGCTCCACGACTACGCCCACGCAAACTTCCAGGAGCGCTTTGTTTAGTGGCCAATATTCTGATGCTAATGTGGCCAAGACTCCATGTGCAACCATAACTTCGCCGATTTCGAAAGACTCGAATTCTGAGAGTAATAGGAATGGGGATGATAGCATAGTTGTTGAGTCAGGCGTGACAACTTTAGAGCCCTATGGAGTTGACATGAGCTACCAAATGAGCCAATCCTCTGCAGCAAATCCATCATTTCGCACCAATCAATATGATAGACCTTGCACGCCACTTTCAAGTACAGGAAATACTCTCAAAAAAAGAAAACATTCACCAAGAGGCCACCCTGTTTGCCAAGATATCTCTGATAGTGAGCTAATAGCATATGGCTTACCTGTTTGGTCTGTAAGTTCGGTTCTATTTGATCTTTATTTCACATTCATTCATCCACAATTTAAACTTCTGGAATCTAAAGACAGAGTGATTGGGCTGTTTACACCTCGCCGTAACACTTCCCTAGTGCACGCTATGTTTTTATGCGCCAGGCCTTACATGCTTCCAACCATAAATGGTGAAGTAGACATTGAATTCAATTATTCCTCCCAATATTATTTGGACAAGATAAACAAATACTTAGATGGACTGGAGACCTTAGAAATGCTGCAGACGCTGTTGCTCCTCACATTTTATTATACCAAATTTGATTTTGATCGGCAGCAGGCGGAAGCAAATTTGAGTAAGGCAATCAACCTTGTCCATGATAGTGGGATGATTCTTCCCTTTCAAAGTACAGCTTTTCCCAGGTTCTTAAAAAATGCTTCGAAAGCTGAAAAAGCTGAGAAAGAGGCTACGCTCCGTGCTTATTGGGCACTTTATCTTCTAATACAAGGTGCTAGGGTATGTTTTGGCGATGATCAATTTTGTGTGGATATTCTTGCAGGCCTTGATATATCAACTCACAACCTAAGAAGTGAACTTCTTCCAGAAAATCTTCCTCTACTAGTTCCATATGGTGCTTTTAAATCTAATAATTCCAATTCTAATGAAAATGATGATGAGCGAGCTTTCTACGCCACTTTAACAATCGAACAGGTAGTCAACAACTTCTCCACGAAGCATGCACATTCTGGTGCCTATGTGATTACAGCTGCTAAAATTTATGATGATATGAAAGCGCATATGGATGAAGACAGCTTTGTTGCACAACAGATAGAGTTCGAGCGAGTCTTAAATTCTAAGCTATATTCCTTAGAGGGAAATGACAGTTTGATGATATTGAATTCATCCGCACTCCATGCAAAAATTATTGCATTGATTGCGGACTATGAGTTTTTGGTCTCTGAAACGAGGGGCATGCCTCACCGTTCCTTGTTCGATATAACTAAGGATACCCTGTGCTCTTCGCATTTAGAAAAAGTTAACATGGCTATAACTTTCCAGATAACGAAATGGAATCGCTGCGCGCATTACAAGCACTTTAGACTACTACTCGTGATTATGGACTTCTGTGCACTTCTTAACTTAGCAATGGGAGCTCATGGAGCCCAAACGGATAACAAACCCGATGCTCCCTTTGTGACTATTGGCCCAAGCGTCACGACACCATGCTCGGAAATATGTAGTGAAGACTATAGTCGTCCAACGCCAACGTATGAAGAATGGGCACGTGAAGTGAATGAAATCAAAAAGAGAGAATATATGGCCCTGAGTAGAGACTGTCCAAACGAGCAAGTATTAGAGGAACGAAAGGCATATTTCAAGCTACAGCAAGCCCGGACGCTGTGGTTCCAATTCCCTGCACTGTTGTTCAAGATGGCTTGCCACGCTCTGCCGCTATTGGGATATTACACTGTTCTCTTCAGATCTCTCAGACCGATGATTATAAACGGAGAGAAGAAGCTCTTTTTCCAAAATGTACAAGAATTGCATTGGCCAAGTGATATTTGGTCTTCTCAAGAGATTAGACATCAATATAGTAAAACGATTGAATGGGGAAATATGGCTTCTGAGGAGGTTACCAATGACGAGATTTGGGATGTTGCTGTCAGCTGCTGTGATGGCACCTATTTGTTCAAGCGGTTCATGCGCTGTGCTGATTTCTTGAAGCAAAATACCGCACTCATAAAAGATGATGTAAAGGTGCAACGAAATATTGAATATTTCTGTAAATTCATAGAAAGAGGTTAAGGGAAATCAAAAAGAAAAGGAATACCTCATTCCCTAAAGAGCTTTAAAGATGGCACTCATACGTTCTCAGCATACCCGAGGAGAATTTTATTGATCTGACGAAGTATAAAGTTTCACCATTCGTCGGCTTAGCTTAGGAATTTTATCTACGCTCTTTTGTCAACCTGCCGAATGGTTCGCTCAGATTTGTTAGACTAGGAAAATAATGTCTTTTAAAAGTTGGCTCTATTGCATATTAATCTAAATAATTTAATAATTTACAATCCACAATTTACTATTAATTCTCGTCCAGATATGATTGATATCCAACTGTTTCTAATTTATCAGCTTTCACCAAGACCTCCTCTTCTTGGTTCAAAAGAAACTGCTGCATCTTCTGATGATACACTGAATCATAAGCTCCAAGTATTCTGATAGCCAATAGAGCAGCATTAGTACTGTTATTGATTGCGACAGTTGCTACGGGAATTCCTCTAGGCATTTGAACAATTGAATGTAGAGAGTCGACACCATCTAAACAAGAGCCTTTTACCGGAACACCAATCACAGGTAGCGGCGTCATGGCAGCTACCATACCTGGTAGGTGAGCAGCACCACCAGCACCAGCAATAATGGCCTTCAGGCCACGTTGTGAAGCCTCTATAGCATATTTGCTCATTCTATGAGGTGTCCTATGGGCAGAAACAATCGTAACCTCATATGGAACCTCAAACTGGTCTAAAATTCTACAAGCAGCACTCATCACCGGAAGGTCCGAATCTGAGCCCATGATAATGCCGACAAGTGGTTCTTTAGAGGTGCCGGGGATTTCTTGTGCAACTCTGTCAGCAACACTGGTTACAATAGGTCCAGAAGTTTCCCCAACTATGTAGCGCAACTTACGCTCGCAATCTTGCATGGAAGAGCCGATGATGTTGACGTGACCCATCTTTCTTTGAGGTCTGGACTCTTTCCCATACAAATAAACCGATGAACCAGGTGTGTTCAAAGCACGCATACAGATTTGTAATTCCTTGTTTTTCTGCTCTTTGTCACCAAGGATATTTAGCATAATAGCGTTGGTGTTAGAAGTTGACAATGCAGAAAAGTTTCTTGGCAACGGCATGTCAAGAACAGCACGTACATGTGCTTCGAATTGAGATGTAACACACGCATCAATAGTGTAGTGTCCAGAGTTGTGTGGTCTTGGTGCAATTTCATTAATGAGTAGTTCGCCGTCTTCAAGATAGAACATTTCTACACCAAATATACCACAACCAGGGAAAGATTTGATTGCATTCTCTGCCAGCAATTTGGCCTTCAATTGAACGGAATCAGATACTCTAGCAGGCGCGTAACAGACATGACAGATATTGTCCTGGTGAATGGTCTCGACGGTGGGGTATGAGAAAACCTTGCCCTCGATCGAGCGCACAATCATTACAGCAAGCTCTTTGACAAAAGGAGCCCATTTTTCCGCATACAAAGGCTTACCACCTAGTATTTTCAATGCTTCGGAAATCGATTCAGGACCTTTGACCACAAAATTCCCGCGACCGTCATATGCCAAGGTCCTGGCCTTCAACATGTATGGGTAGCCGAATTTTGCGCCGACTTGAGCAAGAGACTCTTCAGAGGGAAATTCGATCGCGACACTCTCGGCGACAGCAATGTTGTTCTTGATCAAATGCTCTTTCTGGGTGTATTTATCCTGAATGAGCTCAATAGTCTCTGGTGAAGGGTAAATCTCTAGCTTTGGGTGTTTTTCCTTTAAGCGCTTGAGTGTTGGGACATCAACGTGCTCGATCTCAACTGTGAGCACGTCACACTTTTCGGCGATCCTCTCAATATCCTTTGGATTAGAGAATGATCCATCGACGTGCTCGCACAAAGCGTTAATCTGCTTGGCTGGTGAGTTGGGAGCGTCCAATATCACCGTTTTGACGTTAAGTCTATTCGCTGCTTCAACGATCATCCGGCCCAGTTGGCCACCACCTAGAATACCGATTGTTCTCGAGTCCATGGTGATCTATCTATGTGCGAGTTTCTTAACTGGTGAATATATGAAACAATAATAAACTGTCACTGTGCGATTGGTAAAGAAGCAAAACTATTATGAAGCCAATCTTTAGCTCATCTTTTCAATACCACAGACCCGTCCAGAGTCAGACCCAATTACTATTGTCCGTATAAACGGATATTACTGGTCACGTGTTTGTATATAATCGGTCACGTGATTTGTCTTATTTCAACTTCGGCCCGCTACCACCATTATCTTCGCAAGCCGGTTACCGTTCTTTACCAACATTCCATCTACCGCCATTTTCTGAGTATATTTCCTAGGTATAGGTGTTCAATATCCGATTTTATCCGTAAATTTAACTCAGCGGCAACAAGCCTGTCGAGTCACGAGGTCAGGTTGTATACAGAATCCTCCTTTCCCCAGATTCAATATCGTAACAGATTTTTCTTGAAGTCTCTGTAAACTCTGGGCATTGTGGCAGTCATATCCCTCTACAATCTCAGCGCTTTTTGCCATGTTGTTCCCCTGTTGTGAAGGTATAGATGTGTTTCATCCTCAGATTCTGAACTTGTTGATCGTTTGTTATGCTAACGCGGTTATCTTCGGCGATTTTCTTTCGGAAAAGGACGGCAAGCGCCAGTAGCCGACATGGAAAATTAAGGCTATATGAAACTACGATAGCACACGAACGTTGAGGTTAATAGATGTTGTTAAGATGAAACCATGGATAATAGCGGAGAACTCATGTGTCAGATAGTTTAGTTATATAAAGGGGTGACTATGGGTAACGGTATCAGGCTTCTTCATGTTGGGTAGTTGGTGTAAAGTCGCAAATAAGCCATAAAGAAAGAAATACTTAAGAAATATGGCACCGGTTAGTTACGAAAATAAGTTGGAATCGGTGGCAAATGGAGGCTCTGCGCCTCATTTGAAAATTCCTCTAGGTCAGTATGTGTTCGAAAGGTTGGTTTCATCAGGTACCCGGACCGTGTTTGGGGTGCCAGGTGACTTCAACTTATCACTATTAGAGCATATGTACGGTGCAGATGTCAAGGCCAAGGGACTCAAATGGGTCGGCACTTGCAACGAGCTGAACGCTGCATATGCTGCCGACGGCTATTCGCGCTACACAAACAAAATCGGATGCGTCATTACGACGTATGGAGTCGGGGAATTGTCTGCTCTCAATGGTATTGCAGGGGCTTTCGCAGAGGATGTTAAAGTGTTACATATTGTTGGTGTAACCCCTTCAAGCTCTCGCAGCAATCCTGTATCCGCAGCGCAGAATATCCATCATTTGGTGCCTTCGTTAAAGAACTCAAATTTCGAAGGGCCCTCGCATCGAGTGTACCACGACATGGTGAAGGGCAGAGTTTCCTGTTCAACCGAATTTTTGGAGGATTTAGAAACTGCATGTGAAAAGATCGACAAAGTTATTACGGACATTTTCAGGTATTCCAAGCCGGGCTACCTATTCATACCTGCTGACTTTGCAGATAAGCTTGTAGATTGCTCTTCTTTACGCTCAACGCCTAGCATTACCTTGGAAACCGTGCTTGCGGAAAGTGCGCTTGATCAGAGCCAAATTGAATCAGTGGCCGAGAGTATTATAGAATGGATTTATCAGAGTAAAATACCCGCCATTATTGGTGACGTCTTGTGCGATAGATATGGGTGTGTTGAGCAACTACGGGAGCTGGTTAACAAGACTCAAATGTGGAACTTCTCCTCTTCAATGGGCAAATCCATATTGGATGAAAGTAACTCCACTTTTCACGGTGTGTACAACGGTGTGGAGTCTACACCTGATGTTCTTACATTGATACAGGATTGTGATCTTATCTTACATTTTGGAGTTGTCAAAAATGAAATGAATACTGGGCACTATTCTTATAAATTCAAGTCCAATGCCAAACTAGTTGAAATACATCCTGAATACCTCAGGACTTACGACTCATCCAGTGGCAAGGAAATGTATTTGGAAGGTGTCTCTTTGACAGGTGTCCTACAAAATATCCTTGCAATCATCGACGTTAATAGGCTCCATTACGATTATCCAATTGTTCAAGAAAAGGTGAAATCGACGCATATTGATGGGCCGGAGTCACTCGTTACCCAAAGTATTTTGCAGGAAATATTTCCGAAGTACTTAAACCCCGGAGATGTCTTCGTCGTTGAGACAGGCTCGTTCCAGTTTGGAGTCCGTGATTATGCTTTCCCAACAAACCTAAAGTACATATCTCAAGCGTTCTATCTCAGTATTGGAATGGCGCTACCATCGGCCCTTGGAACTGGGTGTGGGATGAGGGACTACCCCAGACACCACATATATGAAGGCGACAGTAGGATCCCTCAAGAATATGTACCTAAACTTATTTTAGCTGAGGGTGATGGGGCTGCTCAAATGACCATACAAGAGTTGACGTCGTTTCTACGTTACGATATCCCCGTAGAGATATTCATATGGAATAATGATGGTTACACGGTAGAAAGAGCAGTTAAGGGACCCACTAGACCGTATAATGACATAATGCCATGGCAATGGACCAAGTTATTTCACGTTCTTGGGGATCTGAGTAAGAATAAAACGGACAACGTCAAGGTGGAATGTCTTCAACAGCTGAATGACCGGTTGAGAGACCTTAAGTGCTGTAAAGATAGGTCTTCCATTCACTTGACTGAAGTCACACTTGGCATCATGGATATTCCCGAGCAATTGAAAGTTATGGTAGCGGCCTGCCAACACAAATAAATATCTCAATGGAGATTTGAGTCTGTACATTGATTGTACATCGATCATTATATATCGTTTATGGATTATCTTTATGTTATATCGAGGGACAAATATTGGATTTGGATAGTGATTGTATGGGGCGTTTCTTGCATAGAACATAGCGAAGATACATCCTATTTAATTAAAAACTAAGTAATACAATTGGAAAAGATTTGCAGGGCAAAATCGCTCTTTCTGCTCGCGATTAAAGGGTGAGTTTCCACTTCTTTTTACAGACTTTTCATATTTATATGGTTAATAAGCTTGTAAACATCATATGTGTTCCCCTTAATCAGTACTTTTCTGCTGTATGGTAATTTGATTGAGAGCGCTCAAAATGCTGGGTTTTGTCGACTTCTTGTCGGAAATTTGATGTTTGATGCTTTCTTGCCGCTCAGATATCAAATTCAAGCCGTTTAAAAGTTCTTTCCTCTTTGGTGAAACACTCTCGAATGTGTTGCCCTTCGATTCATTATTTGAGTTGATTGCAGTACTCAGCTGCTTACGAGCATCGTGACTGAATAGCTCATCCTTCACCGAATTGTAAGCTATTTGAAACATAGGATTTAACTTATCCTCTAATAGCAACTTTCCAACATGGTGCTTTTCAATCCTGTGAATCAGTTTAGCTGCAGTCTTTTTTATCTTTACCACCAAGCTGCCTTTCCTGGAGCTTAATGTCGCTACATCATCTCTCAGAGAGGAGTCCATGCTCGTAGATTCGCAGCTTGTAGCTTTATCTACCGCATCCTCCGAAGTGCTTGAACCAAATGATACGTTACTAAGAGATTGTAGATAGCTTACCGACATTTTTTTATCCTGTTTAATATGATTGCTTTTCGGCATTGACCGACATTTTATATCCATTACTGCCGATGAATCGTACTCTAAATTGGGATTTAGAAGTAATGGAAGAAAAAGTAGGCGAAGACTTCTCTCCGTCACAAAATAGTCTATCACTTTTGAAGAGCCAAAATTGAGGCCCTCTATAGACTGTGAGTCTCTCAAATTCCTAAACTTCTTCCTTAGATCGACCTGGGTGAAATCCGAAAATAATAAGTTCTCTGAGGATAATAGCTGCGTAATAGGATAGTTGAGGCATATATTCAAAAACTTGCCCATGTTTGTTATGTTGATGGTGCTGTATTCGAAAAGGACTTTTAAATTTGAATAGACTTTCTGCAGGAGGAGTAATGTTTCTGGGTATGACGGCTTATCTCTTCTAGTGCTAAAAAATAAGATATTCAAAGAGGTTTCTAGTTCGTAAAGTGACGTCATAACATTCAATGAGCCGTACTCGAAGAACTCAGGAAATATAATAAAGTCCATATAAGAAATCACATATTCATCTTTCAATATAAGTTCTGTGGTGTTCGACCTTTTTTGATTCATGACATTTAGCAAATTCAACAGCTGAAGGATGTTGATTCTTTTGAATACGTTTAGGATTGTTTCATTGTTATGCTGTTCTTCAATAAGAAAAGTGACCAGTTTCAGCATTAGTCCAGTGCGGGAAGGGGATGAGGATACCACCGATGCAGATGAGTTATTCTTGTGAAACATTTTTTTAAAAGAATTTGTCTTCGCCTGCTCCACTTCATTTGTTGTTTTCAATTTATCTTCGGTTTGAGTATGTAAGACGTCTTTATCCATATCGTAATAAAAATCCCAGACGTCTTGTTGATATTCAAAAATGGGATTCGAAACACCAGTAACCGAAAAGAATAGC
Source organism: Lachancea cidri (assembly GCA_030569995.1). Taxonomy (NCBI): domain Eukaryota; kingdom Fungi; phylum Ascomycota; class Saccharomycetes; order Saccharomycetales; family Saccharomycetaceae; genus Lachancea; species Lachancea cidri. The sequence goes on from JAJLUF010000067.1 coordinate 32,961, forward strand.
CCATTCCGATTGGATGAGAAATTAATTCTAAACTCATCGATGAAGGATATATCCATATATGGGAATATTATTAGATGTGCATTGTCAAAGTATTGAAAATCAAAACCCTTCAAAAATACTGAAAGAGCAATCACAAACTGGCACAAGGTGTCTTTTGTTTCCTTGGTCGAATTGATAAATAAGCGCCAAGAGGTATTTGATAATGCATTTTTTCCTAATTGGGGAATGAACTTGGTGAGAAACTTTAGTACATGATCATTGTAATTAATGTCCACACTGACAGAGTTGTAATTGACCATATCTATCTGAAGGGGTATTTTGGAAAATGAAGAAGGAAGTACCTTGGGAGTAAAGGAAGTAAATTGGTACTCAATATGTTGCTGCTTGAATTTGATTTTATTTCCAAAATTATCGGACATGGGCAGCTCATTGAGGTTTAGTATTTTCTTCAAACAATCTCCTTTAGTGTCAAATATTTTTGTAATTAGCGTTTCATTGTTGATCGAGTTGAGGACATTCTGAAGAGTGGTATTCGTGTGAATTCTGTTTACTAGCGACAAATCCAGACTGTTGATCATATTGAATAATTCTATTAGAATTTGAATGTCATTATTGGAGCGCATATACAGATCAAGTGTCATTGCCAACAAAGGTTTGAATATGCTAAACTTCTTCATAGTGGTACCAAGAGCGATAGATCGTATTATTGCCCCACGTTTATTAGTCTTATCTCGGAGTGTGTTCACTACGTTGATGAAGAATAAAGGCAGTTCCTTAGAGTTGGAGTTGTGGTGATTTTCTTCTTGATTTTCTTTTGGCGAATTCAAACCCTCTTCCTCTTCAAGAATAGTAGATGAGCAATCTTCCACATTTCTCTTTTCCGAAGTTGAAGCAGGAAATACATCGTACATTTGCTTGATTTTGTGCTTGTGAAGAATAAAAACTGTGAAATCTCCACGTCCTGGTGTCGACTCTATACTATTTGGGATCATCAAGCTTGCCAAGTTCATTGTGCTACTCTGACTCGATACGTTCTTGAACCCGGGGATCGACTTAGGATATTGATGTTTAATCACTGGGCCCAACTTGTTGTCGAACTCTGCTGCAATGATGAAGTGCGCATTGTGATGGTGTAACGTATGCTCTTCATGAGACTCTCTTAAATGACCGTGAAGTCCTGATCTTATCGTTGATGAGTGTCTAAACATCCCCTTCTGACCTCTAACCGGTATTCAATCACCTTTACTCTGCTTAAATGGCCACCGATGCCGATGGAACCTGGACACATTATGGTGATGTTGTACGTGCAGCGAAGAAAAAAAAATACAGGGCAAAACGAGGGAACTTAAAAATCACGAGACATGCAAACTATAAGAAAGGATAGATAGTCTTCGCGGACGCTGATTCTAATAAAGCACCTATAAGTAAATGAAAGTTGGTCATCGTAATTGTTTGTTTTTTATGTATTATATTTTTTTTTTGCCGCTCTAAGAAACTCTCCCAAGCCTTATAGCTACTCACCTAAAACTCTCGATCATCACGTTTGGTTTCTCGAGATGAATATATTCATAATTACTATAGCTACCCTAGTAAGAGTACGATTCTGGCATGCAGCTCCCATAGGTGAGATTCCATGAAATCTGTTGGATAGGGTGCTGGCTTCTTTGTCCGCTCCCTTTTGTGAAATAGCCTTCCAGAACTACAGATGCAGAGGCTGGAATTTGAAGAGCGTCAATAATACTATAGCAGCAACCCCTTTTCACACATTCTACAATCTTAATACCCCTTTTACCCTCCCAAATCTCTATATATCTTTTCTGCAAGACATGTGTATTTGAAATGATTCTGTTACTCGGTGCAACTAAAAAAACCGTCCCTGTCAAAGAATTAATAGCATGCAATGAACGCAACGGCCAATTTCAGAGTTCCTTGCGTATATTTGTCTTGGTCGCCATGGCCACCGTCTTCATTCATTATAATCATACCAGCCTTTCAAAGCCATAACAAAACACATATCACGTGAAGAATTTGGTGTACAGGTTGATATTGATGAGAAATTTTTTCATACCGTCACGAATTAAAAAAAAAACCATATAAAAGGAGGAAAGTTCTTCCGCACTCACCGGTATTCCGGTATTGCTAAAATCATCGTACATTTGAAGAATTGCTCATAAAAAGCGATTTCATCTTCTACAATCCTAGAAAAAGACTCCCAAACCCCTCCTATTAAATATGTCAGCTAACTTGGATAAATCTTTGGACGAAATCATCGGCGACCACAAGAAAACTGTTAGAAAGACCAACAAAAAGGCTCCTAAGAAGGTTTCCAAGCAAGTTACCGGCAACCGTCGTCGCGGAGGTGCTGTTGTTGGTGGTAGATCAGCCGTTCCAGTAAGGTCTGCTACCCTTCTGGACGCTGCTTATGCTACCAAGGTGAATGTCGAAGGTTTACCAAGAGACATTAAGCAAGACGCTGTTAGAGTATGTTCCACTAAGCAATATTCTCTCAATAGTCTTGAGCGTTATGGAGGAGGAAGAATTTGAGAAAAGTACTATGTTTATTGGTTACTAGAGGGCGAGATAGGGCAAGTATCTGCCTGCAACATCATTATTGGCTAGGGTTTAGTGTTCCAAGGATTTGACGATCTTTTTTGGACCCCCTGTATTTTGCCATTGCTTTTCCTTTTACTACTGTTATCTTTAGAGCTGGTTTTGGCTGGGTGTCATGGATTTTATGTTGGGTTATATCTGCGCGGGTTTTAAATTCTGTTATTTTGCATCTGGGGATCAATTAAGTTTGCCATCTTCAGGGAACATTTCTATGTTCCAAATCTTTTCGAAAACATATCTTTGGGGGGTCTTTTTCGTTTTTTTTGCTCGTACACCCAAGCAGTATATCATCCCTGTCCATATCTCAAACCTAATGAAACCTTAACCGCTCGACTTGGCCCAGGCTGTCTGGATTTAGATGAATTTGCAAACTCAAGGGTATAGCAAGTATCTATCCGGAGCCGCTAGTTAAGCCAGCACCATTTTCTCTACCCAAGTGGTACAGAAAAGTAAATTTTAATGGGTTATCGTTGATAAAAGTGCTGGCTTTGGAAAATTCTCACTCTATATGAACCAATGCCGTAGTGTTATCTTTCCCATTTTGCTTTTTCCTCCTTCCTATGCTCTGGAAATACATTTATAAAAATGTTGACTAACAATTATCTAATAGGAATTTTTCGCTTCCCAAGTTGGTGGTATTGCCAGAATCTTGTTGAGTTACAACGAAAAGGGTCTTTCCACTGGTATGGCTACCATTACATTCAAGACCGTGGAGAAGGCCAAGGAGGCCGTTAGAAAATTCAATGGTGCACCAATTGATGGTGGTAGATCTAAGTTGAGATTAAATATGATCGTTGACCCAACTAGAAAGCCATTGGCATCCAGAATTCAACCTGTACAACGTAGACCCGAAGGTCCTGCTAAGGGATCTGCTAAGGCTGCAAACTTTAAAGGTCCTAACAAGAAGGTAGCTGCTGTTAAGAAGCAGAAGAGGGAAGAAAAGAAGGCGAAGCCTGAGAAGAAGAGTCTGGAACAACTAGACCAGGAAATGGCAGACTACTTCGAAGAAAAGAAGGATTAAATAAACCTGGAATATTTTTAAAATCAGTTCATTTAAGAACTGATCTATTGAGAGTTTTGAGAAAAAGCTGTCAACGCCAGGATTCTTGTCTGTCTCGACTACCTTTTTGGGATGATTGAGCCAGAGAGGTACTGGTACTGTGTGTAACCTTAGGAAGTTCAACTCTGTATTCAATTTCACGTGATCTTTTATTATCTACAGAACATTTTTATATAGTATAGAAGCCTATCATGGTTAGCATATTTGTTCAATCATCCTTGCTTCTCCTGTCCCAGAATCCAAGTTTATCGCCTGCTTTTCTACTCCGATAACTCATTCCAGCGCCTTCGAATTCGCTCTTCCGTTCAACCACATTTGAGCCAGCAGGCAGTGGAAATCCAGGTTTCACATGTGCTAAGTTTGCGTAATAGTCTTTTCCGTTTTCTTCTTCCTTTGAAAGAGGAATGAATCTAGCATCTCTGCGACTTCTGATAATTGTCTTCACCAGAATGACTGAGAATGCACCGGCAGCGGTGAGATACAGAATGTTCTTTCTGAAGTAGCCGTTAGAGTGTGTTTGATTTCGATCCAAGAGTAGATTGATACTTACCCGATATTTTGAAAAGGACTGGTGGACATATTATTTGTCTTTACAAGGAGCAGACATGCTACTAAATAAATGGCTAATTTTCAAGGGTAATTATGAGAGATTGAATTTTTCAGATTCTTTGGGCACGTGAATTTTCAAAAAAAGAACTAATTGAATGGTGAAATCCTACAACATCAATGGCCAAAGATGAAATGGGCCTTATCACTCCTCTAACCCCTACATGGTTTGCCCCGAAACATTAGTATGCTGATAATCCTGCGCTATCAGTCTATTCTATTCTAATGTATATATAATGCACTTCAGAAGTAAAAAAGTAGCTTGCTTACCCCAGTATTTTTTTTTCCTATTCTATGCATTTATACTAAATAGACATGGAGATTCACATTTCTCGTAATATACCTCGCTGCCAGCACTTTATTACTGATTAACCACCGTTGAGAAAATGGAACTATGCGGACAGAACTTAAGTTCGTTGGCAGGATAATAGAATCCCGATTTCTAAAAGACATGATTATTATATTTAATGTGAACAGATGATTAGTCGGCTTAATGACATATCATAGCCCCAAGGAATACTGAGAAAGATCGTAATTTCAAAATGGTGGAATGTTCTTTTCTAATACCTTTTAAAATCTGACTAAATATTTTTACATTTTGAAGAATTAAATTTCAATCCCACTTCATAGACTTTAAAATTTTGTACAAAATAAATGGAAAGACATTTTAATAGTTTCTAAAACTCACTGTACAATAGCTTCTTACATCATCACTGACATCAACCTTTCAGAATTGTTCCGGTCTATCTCTAAAAATTATGCCATTTAATATTATGAAGGAAACGTGCAGCTACAAAACACTTCAACGTGCTGAAGCAAAATACAAAAGGCACACGGCATGAATATTTCCACCCTCATATAGGAACTTATGACGTCCAATTACCTTGACTGAAATCAATTGACTAAGCCACTTCTGTTACACCATTGCACGTACAAACGTACATAATTTAATTTGTCGGGTGGCATTCGAATATTAGACATAGAGACCACCCGGAGTGGAAAGGTGGCTGATGAGACCCATCCGGAAACAGCTAAACTCAAAAGTTCACAGTAATTAAAAATTTTATCTACGGGATCTATCTTCAAATTTTCTTGGCAGAGTGATTTATTGTCAAGTTAACATCGAATTAAGTCTCTGAGAAATGTCCGATAAAAACATAGACCCGTCAAAGGTTGATGTGCTCACCCATGCGATCGCAGGTGCTGCTGGTGGTGCTATATCAATGGCCCTGACGTATCCTTTAGTAGTGATAACTACAAATCTTCAAGCTCAGGATTCAGATTGTGAGAACTCATCGGAGTCCTTAAAGGACTCGGTCACAAGTATATATCGAGAACAAGGAGTTCTAGGTTATTTCGCGGGACTAGAAAGTGCTGTTTATGGTATGGCAGTCGCAAATTTTGTTTATTACTACTTCTATGAGATATCTTGTCGAGGTGTGTTGAGGATACGACAACGTAAGAAGCTGAACACGATAGAATCAATGCTCGCTGGTACCATTGCAGGCTCTATGACTGCATTAGCTGCGAATCCTTTGTGGGTTGCAAACACTAGGATGACGCTCGCTAAAGCTGAAAAGTCGACGCTAAGGACTATCCTCGACATAGTCAAAAATGAAGGAATTTTGGCTCTATTCAATGGATTGAAGCCTGCTTTGATTTTGGTGATAAATCCGATTATACAGTACACTGTATATGAACAGTTGAAGAACATGCTGTTAGAAATGCGCAAAAAGCCCACCATCTCACCTTCCTGGGCCTTTCTACTGGGCGCTTTGGGAAAATTGGCTGCTACTGGATTGACTTATCCTTATGTCACGATGAAAACTCGCATGCACCTACTGGTTAAAGATGATATAGACGACGACACATCCTCTTCACCAACTATGTTAAGCTTAATGGTTGATATTGTTAAAAGAGATGGAATTTCGGGTTTGTACCGTGGAATGGGCATCAAATTAGTGCAGAGCATTCTTACTGCAGCTTTCTTATTCTTCTTTAAAGAAGGACTAGTAATATGGAGTGTGAAGATCTTGAGAATGCTTCGCCAGTTTAATAGAAGAAGACTTGCAGAAATTAAATAGAACACATTATTTTATTTTAAATAATCTAAGTTTGACAGAGTCTCGTATGTGTAAAATACAACAGCATTGGCAGGCGCAGCTCTCAACAAGGTGATTCCTAAACCACGATATAGTCCTGCTAGACCCTGGCGGGCTAAAATAGTTCGGCCTGCGGTTAAAAAGCTAACATGGGTTGTTTGCATTGTCGACTTGATAGTATCAGCAGGGAACACACTCGCATTGAATCCGACACCGGCGGAGGCACCTGCGACAAGAAGCTCCCAAGTTTGATTTTTGATATCATTTCGTCTTTTGGCTAGAAATTCCTTAACGAGTTCATAGGTAGTAAACCACACGGCACCTCCCGCAGTTTCCCTGATAAAAGTTCCTGATTGGCCCTGCCATAATCCCAGAATCCCCTTTGAGGCTAGGACCGATTTAATAGTAGGCCAGACTTTTGAATGCGCTGTTTCCGATTTCGTGAGATTTGCAACTTGAAGTTTACACTTTATCAATTCTACTGGTGTCAGCACGTAACTAGCACATGCGCCTGCGAATGCGCCTGCCCAAACGGTCTTTGATAGTTGATTTAGTGACGTATGAGAGTCAAGTAATTTACTTGCCCTGTTAAAGGAAACAAAGAGAACAGCATTTTCTAGTGCAGCTCCTGCTAGCGGAGAAGCAATGCCTTGATAGAACCCTTTCCAAAGGCCCTCGTTCATGTAAGTGTATCGAATGCATGACCATGCTGTAGGAAAAATATGTGCCGGCTGGGTCTGAAGCCTGACTTTAACTGTATCTAAAGGATATTCTATAACTTTGCCAAAGGCGCCAGCAATGGAACCATACAATATGTCCTTAGCGGCCTCTTCGATCTCCATTTAGTGTAGCTGTGACTGTAAGAGCTAACTGAGATTAAAGCAGCTCATGATTTAAAACTGAATAGAGTCATGTTGAAAAACTTTTCTTTTCCACATCAAAATACAAAAGCACGTGACCGGAGAAACCCGTACAGAACGATTGAAGATTCAGACCAGAATATACGCCGCAAATTGAGTTTAAGCGTGAATAAACAAGGCCAGTAATAGTATACGGGATGCACTCTCTGAGGTTCCAAATTTTTCACGCCGGCATCCCCAGCAATGGCGGAAGATGAGCTTGAAAAATTTTCTTACTTGACCATTTCCCATTCTCTTTTTATTTGAACAAACCTAAGGAATAGTCTGCAGTTAACGCTTAATTTGATTATTCTATTACCCGTCTACTGAGAAATATAAGAGAACGAAATGAAATACTTGGCTGCTTATTTGTTGTTAGTTCAAGGTGGTAACGAAGCTCCATCTGCTGCGGACATTAAGAACGTTATTGAATCTATTGGTGTTGAAGCTGAAGAAGCTAAGATCACTGCCTTGCTTGCCTCTCTTGAAGGTAAGGGTTCTTTGAACGAAATCATTGCTGAAGGTCAAACCAAGTTGTCTAGCGTTCCAGCTGGTGGTGTCGCTGCCGCTGGTGGTGCCGCTGGTGCCGCTGGTGCCGCTTCCACTGAAGAAGCTGCCGAAGAAGAAGAAGAAGCTGCTGAGGAATCCGATGACGATATGGGTTTCGGTTTGTTCGATTAGATGAACTCGATCTTAATATATTAGGTGTGTAGTTAGTCTATT